>LPNX010368541.1:299096-320733 GCA_001517045.1 Pseudotsuga menziesii
AATCACCATACAAAATCCTGAATCTATCAGCTTTCAATAGGTACATCATGCATACATTGTCTAGTGATGCTCATGGTAGCACATTACTACCCAGGCTACTCTACGTAGCAGTCTACTAAACTGACCCGGTACTCCCACTGCAGGTCTCTGATACCTTAGAGGGAGGTCATCAATGGAAATGTTGGGGATTTCTAAGGTCAACCTCTCCAGGTTTTCCTCTAACTCCCTGGTCACATCATTGCCCTATGGTACAAAGCGGGCTCCAGCTTGTCTATCCAATGGGGAAGATCCCCCAGGTCGTGCTTCTCCAAAGTCTGCATGAAAATGTGCAGGTCTCGTTACTTAACATAAAAAATATAAAACATTAAAAAACATAAAAGCATTTTGTCCATTTTAGGGTTTCTTGCTTCTTACCGATGTCACCCCACTGTCCGCCAGGTGGGAGCGGTAGGTTAGGGTCTCTGCTGAAGTCCGTACTCGCATAAGCATAATCCTCCACCATGAGGATCTAATCTTGGAGCCATCTGAAGAATGGGTCACCGAAATTCACCTTCCCCCTACCCACTCCAGTACGGGCCATAATCCAGACCCACCTCTGCATGCATGGGTCCCACGCTCTCAGCTCTGTAAAGAACACTTGAGGTCTCATCTGTGGTACCCCCTCGAACAAGAAGTAGGATAGAATGGAACCAAAGTTGAACTGCTTCATTTCCCCCTGCCGACACTTAGTCAGCTGATCCTTGAATATCGGAAGCAGGGCTTCTGCCCAGTTGAATACAGTAGGTTCCATGGCCTCTATGGCATATAGCATGTGTGCCCTAGAAGCCTGGTGCACTCCCTGGCTTCCATCCACTCTCTGCATCGTAAACAAGACAGTCCATAGAGGTCCATCCATCACTGTCTTTATGGGGATTTTCTTCCTCGATTTCCTTGTCCCTGGGACTCCCAGTATGGTATCTCTGTGATGATCCACTTTCATGAGTCATGCCACTCCTTTGAGTCTTTCAAAAGAATGCATTGTCCACTATTGCATTGTGTGTTTGTCTCGTTTAGTCATGTTGCCAAGTATTTTGTCATGCCACCCGATGTTCAAAGGGAAGTTGAAGAAGTTTTTACCTCTGCAGTCAAAATAGTCTATGTGTTAGTACTTTTGAGTCATTCCTATGGTTACTACATTCACATCATTCCAGAACTATGTTCCAAGTTTTGTGTCATCGATGTGGGACTCATCATGGCCCTCCTTCGACATGACTATTCCCATCAACATCAGCTCATCATCTGGGAAATAGTCTTAGAAACAAAATCTTAGTACCTTGAGATCTGTATTCCTTAATGACAGATTCTCTCGCTCTCGACATAGGTTCACATCATTGACCTTTGATCGATAGAATCAACTGGGTGTTCGACATCAGGACATCTATTCACACTCAGTAGATTGTACTAGGGTACCTTGGGAATCATTGACATCAATGGTGATCTCCCTCACACTTGTTAATGGTTCACATCATTGGCCGGTAATCAAGTGGTTTCTACCATGTTAGACTTCAGATCATTGTAATCACATGGATAGAATCGTACTTTGTGGAAGAAGAGACGAAGACCCTGGGTATTTGTTTAAAGAACTCATTACTTTTCCCTAGGTTGCACTGGAGTTTTGTATATCTAGCATGGATCCACATTTGTATGGTCGTGGCTATGCTCAAATTTGCGTCTGTATGACATAGATCTACATTGCATGTCTGGTAGCTATGTCCAAGTTTGAGTCCTCTATCACATGGATCTACGTTGTATTCTAGTAGCCATGCATGTTTATTCCTCTCATGGATCTTCCTTGTATTGGTCTACAGCCATGAGTTGGTTAATTGTGTCTATGAGTCAAAAATATTGATGGACTACAGATTCCTACTTGACAACATGCTCCGATTGAGATGACATTTTCACCTCGAAGTGACAACTTGTTCTCTCAAAGCTCCCATTTATCATATCCCTATAAGACTCATGCTTTGGGGGGAATCCTGTTATACCCAAATCTTGTCACCACCATGTGATAAGACCTTTGACTTACATGTTTTCCCTTAATCCTAGCACTTAGAGTGGAAACCCCATCTTGTTTGTCAATTCTACATGAAAATACTCAGCACCGAGCTTTCCTTGTGAACCATGAGCGATACCTTGCTCGCATCGCCTACTTCCTGTTTACCATAAGAGGTGCCACCGCCTGTGGCCTTTTTTCCATAAGCGTTTCTCATCTAAACCGCTCTGTCATAAGAGGAGAAAAGTGGTACCCTGGGTAAAATGGGAAAAAGAGAAGTTTCTTAAGGCTTCTAGATCATGAGCCTTGTGTCCTCCCTTATCCCTATCATTGTGGGTCATTTGAGCTTGAGATCCCCCATAATAGGATCTTAGAGGCCACCTCATCCACAAATCTCTCAACCATTCCTATCCATTGAGCCTTATAAATACAAGCTCATGTCCATGGTTGAGGGGGAGTGTTAACCCAAAAAATCTCTCACTCAGCTCTACATGGCCTACACCACCCAAGGACACTCATGATCGACCCTTGTAACACTCCATTAGACCCCCACACCCTAAAAAATGCTTAAGAATGAAGAAAAGGGCTTAAAAACCCCAAAAAGGAGCCTAAATAAATCTCCTAAGGGCTAACAGCTCCAAAAAGGGGATAAAAACCCTCAAAGGATCCTAAAACCCTAAAAGGAGCTAAAGTTAGGGCGGAAGGGGTTAAAAGCCAAAAAAGGGGCTAAAGCCCGGACCAAGGGATTAAAACCCTAAAACCCCAAAAAATCTATAAAAGGAGGGTGGGGGGTCACTCTAAAAAAACTCCTCTCTTGCATATTGTTATGCTGCCCATGGATTCCTTGAGACTCTTTGCCTCTCAAGCCACCCACATCCCCTTCTCTTCCACTCATCTTCCCCATTGAGACATAGCTCCTCCATTGTTGAATGAGATAGGGAGGTGCTTCTTCCAGCCAGGGCATGGTGGCCCATTTAACCAAAGGAGAGGTATAATTTTGTTTTGCTTATGTGTTTGCTTTGTTAGTTTAGTTGTTTTCTGACCATTATTTGCTTGCAGGTTTGATCTTTAACATGTTTTGCAGGTTTTTTGTTTCCAATAGTTGTTTGTAGGTAGCTGGAGTTAAGCCCTAACCTTGTTTGCAGAGGGGATTCCAGCCATATTCTTTCTTGTTCTTTGCTTTTTGTCTGTTCCATTTTTCTTTCTGCATTTTCCACACACGGGAACCTACCCTTCCATCCTATAGATGAAAGGGAGCCATTCCTACCCCTATAGCAAGGAGAAATCCCTGCTACAGAACTGGTGACCATACCTGGTCGATCCCACAGGATCTCTTGTTCATTTTTTTCAGTTTATGCCCTAGTTTTAGAAATTTCTTATCAAATCTAGCTTAGATCTAGTTTATTTCCAGTTTTATTGTTTCCAAATCCTCTGCAAGGCAAATCCAAGTAAGTTTGGCCACAGTACAGGTTACTATCGGCCGGATCTGACTCGGGATCAAAAAAAACCCAAATCTGGGGTAGGTCACACTTATCAGGCTTGAACAGGGGATGGGGTCGCTCTTTTAGGCCTCACAGGCATGACCAAGTTGACATTTCCCCCCCGAAAGGTGTGACTTCACTCAAATAGGAAGACCGCTTTGGTCTGTGAAATCTGTGCAACCCCCTTGCCCATTTCTGGAAAAATTTCGTGACCCCCTCGCCGAAATTGACCCAAAATGTGTGGTTTGTCAATCAGTACTTAATTTTTAGTTTAATAGGGACTGTCAGTGCATCTCAGCCGCCTCTGTCCAGCACAATAGTTCAATTTCTGTTTCTGTTTTAATTTACTGCAATTTCATGAACAAACAAAGTGTAAATTCAAAAAAAAATTATTTGGTTAATCAACATAGCCTAACTAAAATTGACTTAAAATCAAATCTTTCTTACCCTTCCTCCTCTACCCAGTCATCACCCTTCGGGGTATTCTGGGATATGACGAAGGGCATAGCTTGTATAGTCCTAGGACATTCACTGAATATTGTTCTAAACCATTAAAAATGGATGACCTGGAAGGTAGACGGGGTAGAGAAGGAGGGCTTCTCATAGCGCTAAGCGTCCTCCTTGTTGACCAACCTTGCATCCGGGAGGTGACCTGTGGATCTACGGATGGGATTAGTCCCGTTGTGTTGAGATCCCAACACCTTCTCTTGGTCTAAGAGGAATATAGGTGTAAGGTAGTCACCTAGTTAGGCTGTCACATTCAGGGTTAAAAATGTATCTGTTTACAAATTTTTTATTATTCACTGCTTGCATGAAAAAGATATGAACTCTACCACAATATGATGAATTCATAAACCATTTGTAGCCACCTAATACCAGAAAGACACAAAAAAATATACACCATACCACTAAATCAACCCAACTCAGTTCATGACGCTGAGAGAGCCTTAAAATTTATCAATTTACCCCAAGTTCAAAAAAAAATCTGCAGTCTTTGAGGACATAAGTCCCTGACTGATTCAACCATGGGAAGTACTTGGGCTCTACCTAGAAACTCATTGTGAGGAGTACCATGGGAACCCCAAAGTAGCTGGCCGCTAAGAGGAATTGCTAAGTGAAACGGGTAATGATCCCCACCGATTGAGTAGAAACGCCCGCGAGGAAAAAGCCAAGCGTTGTCTTTTGGCAGTCTTGGTGGTCGAGTGACCACCTACAGCCAATAGGAAGCCATTGAAACCAAGGTCCAAACATATTTCCCATAAGTTTTATAAACATCTAACACAATTGATCCCCCACGCTCTTCCTCACGCCTAAGAGGTGAACCACCACCATTCAGGACATTAAACTGACACTGTCGAAACCGTTCTCAGTGATCTCCCACACCATCAGAAGGCCACATAGCCTCTAATCCAGATTCAGACCCATACCCGTCTGAACCAGACCTCCATACTGCACCATCAAGCCCCATGGCTGGTGCAAATTCGGATCCATTTTTCGGCATAGCCATAGCAAGTGGACCCATGTCCACACCATAACCTATCACCAACAACCCTACAGGCGGCCCAAGCGTAGTCATGCAAACTGTCATCAATCAGCTGCCACCACCCATAGTGACCAGCCAAACTGGCCCATTTGTAACACACGGGGGCAGTGGCCCTTCCACACACACCACCCCTCCTACCACATAGGGGGTCAGTAGACCATCCACTTACATTGCCCCTACTATCATACATGGGGGCAATGTCCCCTCCACCCACACTATCCCTCCCACCACAATTGGGGGCATTGGCCCATATTCAATGGCATAACCAATACCCCCAGTTATATAGGTACATTAGGCACCTGCAAACCCCACCACCATCCCTTCCCCATCTCACATCAACCTGGGGTCAAATATGCCTTTCATGGATCATCTTAACTTGTCTGATTTGGCTCGGTTGACAAACGACCCCATTCACCATCAAGATTTTTGGCCTCCAATGCCAACTAAGCTGCCGTCAGACATCCCCAAGTTTGAAGGCAAGGTAGGGGAATGTCCCCAAAACCACATTATGACATTCCATCTATGGTGCTCGTCCAACAGCATCGTAGATGATTCCATCAGGCTGAGGCTATTCCAACGCACCCTTACAGGTGCCGTGACCAAATGGTACAATTGAGCTACCGCAAGCCAAATACCCAGATTTCAACTCCCTAGCTTTCATGTTCCTACAACATTTCCAACTCCCCATCAGATATGACGAAGGGGTGGAGATCCTGTTATCCTGTCGCCTAAGTACTGCGACACATATAACTGACCACATCCATGAGTGGCGGTGACGCCGCAACTTATGTAAAATCCAACTTGATGACAAGATCTTATTGGATTGGTTCCTCAAGACCTTGCTCCCGCCCATAGCAAAGGACGTCACATCCGAACATCCCCAATCCAAAGAAGAGGCCCTGAAAGCATAACAGTTTGACCTGATCTACACTCAGTCTAGATATCTATACATCGTCATTCCAGATGCTCCCCACCTGGGTACCTCCTACTAGGATGCACTAGGGGCATCCCATGCTATAGATGGCATCATAGGCTCGGTCTCCCAACAACCAAAACACCATTCGAAACCACCTGCCATTACACCACAACCAAGCAACACTGATAGTGTTGCTTACCAAAACCAAACTCTGGACTATGCCAAAATGATGTCCCAGTCTAGAGAAACAACTTCCTACACACAACATGTGCCACCGCAATAGGCTCAAGCCATGGCTTGGCCAACACAATAGTACATGGGGAAAATTCCCACATTTGTGGCACCACCACCCACTCAAATATACTATGCACCACCAGTGCAAGCAATCCAAGCCCCCGCCCCTGCTCCACCTGCTCCCTTGGGACAAGTGTTTGAACAACAAAACCATCCCAACCATCCTGCCCCCAACAATCAATAAGGGCAAGCCCAAAATAATCAATCCCGGAACCAAGCCAATAACCAACCGTAGAGAGGCGGTCAACAACCAAATCCTCCCAACAATGCCGCAGCGAACCGACCCGCCCAAAACCCCCCATGACCAAATGCTTCTAGACACAATGCCTCATTGTGCACAAACTAATCGTGCACACTCTGTGAGGTCTATGGGCACTACACATTCGAGTGTCCCCTCATGGGTCATGTCAAGTAGGTCATTCAAAATGAGTTTCAACAGGCTGCCAACGCTGCAAATCAAACCCAACCCAACTCGACACCATAAGGACCTCCTCCTATGGTGCTTCAAAACCCACTACCTATCCAAGGGTTGGTGGAAACCATACCCCCTCCCCAACCCAATCCCAATGCTCTGGGGGCACCTCCCATGGCCAAAATAGGTGTTCACCACCTGCTAGCCATGACGACTGAAGAGGTCAACTTACAAACTACAAGGAATCAGTACGGTACCACCATCGAACCCGCTGACACATCATCAACATCTATGTCCAAATCGGTCAACGCACCTCTTCAGTTACCCCCTTTCCCTCGCCCCCCCATACGCCAAGTGGACAACAACGCCACAGCTAGAGATGCTGTTAGCTATAGCATTGTGGATGATTTGGCCCAAACACCAATGACCATGTCTGCTCTGGAGGTACTCAAAATGTGCCCAATGTAGCGAAAAGTGTAACTAGCCTCCCTTGGGGCCGTAGACCCCTCCGACTCCAAGTTTATCACGTTCTACATGAAGAATGGAGAACCACGCATGCCATCGACCATCGCCTTCCAAATCCTAGTATCTATCTGGAACTTGGTTGTGCACCGGTGCATAGTAGATGAGGGGGCATCTACGTGCATTATGTCTACCCTAGTTTGGCAGAAATTGGGATCACAAATTCTGCAACCATCCTCCACAACTCTACGGGCTTATGATGGCCATCCCACTAAATCCCAAGAAATCCTCCCCCATGTCCCCATCACATTGGCCAAGAAGATAGTCCTGATCGACATAGAGGTCGTCAATGCTCAACTAGACTATAACCTTCTCCTCCAGAGAAGTTATATACACCATGAGATTGGTCACATCAATTGTCTTTCGTCTCATGATTTTCCCCCATGAAGGGAATATTGTGACGGTTGATCAACTCACTTATCAGGATCCGCAAGGGTTAACGGCACCCGCCAACATTATCCCTACCATCACCACCATTAAGCCACAAGGGATGACCACACATGCCAATGTTGTCCCTGCAATCAACACCATGGTTGACAACACACCAGCCTCCCCATTGTTGAATGTGGGCCCTGGGTTATTTGCCGATATCACCATTATGGCTCCTTTCCCCTTAGTGTCACCACCACCAACACAAAATTAGACTACAGACTTGTGCATGGTCTCATCTAGCACCGCTGCACCCAAACAACAAGCGCAGTTGCAGCCCCAACCCCAACCACGACACCGTTTGTAGCCTCAACACCAACATGAGCCACAACATCATCCGTAGCAGCAATATTTCACGCAACCGCAACCACAACCGCATCCCCACATGCAACCGTCAGGGAGTTATCTAGGCTCATCTCCAGTCCATATGATTCCCTTCCTCTTTCCCCCGTTTGGTGTCATGAGCAAGTTGGTAATGGCCACCTTAAGCATACCTAACTTTACATTGGGAATTAGGGTGTGGTATCTTGATCCACTAGCTCAACCATCAATGCCCCAGGAAGTGTTAGCACCTGTGTAGCCCATTGCGGTCAAGTCCCATACTCCACCCGGTCCCCAAAAACCAACCACCGCACCCGCACCCGCACCGCCCCACCTAAAAAGGGCCAGGGGCAAGAATGTGAAAGCTACCGCAAAGCCGTGGTAGATCCTGCCTTGCACCATCTGTGAGCAACAGGGCCATCCAAATCAGAACTGCCCTAAAATCCCAATCATCCACGCACATTTGGATGCCATGGATACAAATGAAAACCTCCCCATGGTTGAACTTCCAAGCACAGCAACCGTAAAAAACAAGTCATTGAGAATGAACCATGCTTTCTCCCTCTGCAGTTTGTATGGACACTATTCTCACCACTGCCAAGACTTATCCAAGTTCTGAATGGCTCTGGCCAACCTCTGACAACATTCCCTTGAATCTGAGATCACTCTGATCGAAGAATTTCACCCCCCACCTCTTTCTTCAGACACCATGTTCATCTACATGATGTCCAGTTCTACCGATCCTCTTGTCTCCACCATCACTGACAGTCCATTAGAACGATCTCTTCTGTTGTTTCCCCAACCATAGCCGCAACCTCAGTCGCAACCTCAACCTCATTTACCAGGGAAACATTGGGGTTCATTCTCGATCAACATGATCCTTTTCCTTTTCCTTTTCCTTTTCCATTTCCTTGTCCTACATCCAAGATTGTGAGTAAGTCTGTCTTGGAAACCCGTAATCTACAGGATTTCACACTGGGAGATCCTGTGTGGTACCTTGAACCACCTACCCTACCTCTAAGGCCCTAGGATTTGTTGACTCATGTCCATCCAATTGAGATGATGTTGCACCTACCTCCAGGTCCATCAAATACTCCTCCCATCTCTAGGCCTACCCCTCTTCCTCCAACAGAGGCTGGGGGCAATGCCACAAAAACCACAACCAATACCATTTACATGATCTCTAGCACCATTTTCCCTTCTGTCTCTTCGCCTGTGGAAGATCCACCTGATCTATCCCGACACCACTTACGCGATGACGGAGATATATGTAAGACTACCTTTGGTTTTACCCCATTCCCTTTAAACCATAGTGTCGAATCGGTTCTTCCCATAAAAGACCATATTTCATCATCTCACCTTGCCAATGACCTTCATCTCAGCAAGGGGGCATACCTATTCACTGACTCAGATGGTCGACTCTTGAAGAAGCCCCGCAATGGGCTCTACCTCAAGAGTTCTTATACTTAACATCACCAATGAGTCGCTTCATTTTATTTTCTTGTTTTTCAACATTTTTAGCACAAGTCAGCATCAAAACCATTAGCTACTAATTCAAAGTCACTCAGAACCTGTTCGAGACGCCCCTCACACCTCCGGGCCCAAATTTCTATCTCCTTATGAGACCATTGTCTCATGTTTAACAAACAAATTTCGGGACCACTTCCCAGAAGTTACCTCGATTTACGAGCCACAGCATGGTGATGCAAGTGTTTGCAGACTTGTACTTGCATCACACTTGCCTATCACTACTCATGCGAGTTCTCAGGCCACTACCCATTAAGGATTACCATTTTGCTTTTTCGTTTTGTATTTTTAACACATAGTTGCCTTCTCCATCCACCGCACCTTACGCGGGTCTCTAGACCATTGTCCACAAAATGATTTATTTTTCTTACATGTATTTGGCATACAAGTGCCCCCGGACTTGCACTCACATTACATGTAGTCAAGTCTATCCACCACAACCCACACATAGCTCTCTTGACCTCTGTTTGAGATTCACCTCGGTTTGCATGCCTCTGTGGCACCGACTTGCGAGCCTCTGCCGCGATATATCCTGTGCATGTATTGGTATGTTTGAGAGCCACTTGCTCTGTCCATACTGCATGGAGGACCTTTGGACCACTGTCCACCATCTCGACATGGGGCACTGCTTGTGCCACCGCAATCGTTTGACCATATTAGAGTTTCGTTTAAGCTCTTTTATGACTCTTAAAAACAATGAAAATATTGCTGAGTGCATCTGCTTCCTTACCCACTCGCTAAAGTATAGGAAAGGGCGTCTACATATTCTCGTTTACCTCCTTTTGCGGACCATGTAGACCATTAAATGAAAAGGACCACCTTGGTTTATTCAAGCCAAGACCGTTCCCCTCTGCATACTTTTATGCTTTCTCGGGCAGAGGGGCCGCACCTTATGAAAAATCTCACTATGGGTTGTCGTTAAGCTCTTTTCCAGCCTTCTCATCAAGAAAAGATTGCTGAGAAAACTTGGTTTTATTCATGCTCGTAAAATTATCTAAATGACCGTCTAGTCAGTATAGGTTTAACCTTTTTTGGCCTAATTGGACTACCAACGCTAAAGAAGTCTCTCATCCCCTACAGGATGGGTGAGCTCTCCTATGTATACTTTTATCCTTTTTTAGACATAGGAGACTACCAATGAAAAAGAGCCCCCACTGGAGTCTTCTTTGTGCATTTACACTCTCTAAAATTGAAAGCACCATCGAGCATTTACTTTATCGGGCTTGCCAAAAATCCACGAGATCATACCACAATAGTGTCCCTAGACACCCCCCCACATAAAACAGTTTGGCAACATTCCCACATTGGGTTGCCTTTGTTTAGAGTACTCTGCAATGTGTCTTCCTTGGATCCCATCAATATCAAAAGTGTCTACCTCCTCCAAGTATTTCCCATCTGCAGCGACATTCCTGGTATTGCAACTATGATCCCATTCCCATGAGTCAAGTTTCATTTGCTTCCTAATCCTCCTTGCCGTCATACTCTCAACAAATGAAGTTTGAGTCTACCACACTCCCCCTGCCCCTGTTCAATTATTTCCCTCCACCTGCCCCCCCATTCAGTGGGTCAGTCTTCAAATTATCTCACACCTTTCAACTATCTCCCTTGCGCTCCTGGTCAAGGAAACATCATTGCCTTAACTAGGGGCAGGTCTCCCTCTATTGATGACAACACATATATTCCAGAGGATAGACCCAAAGTTCCTTGTATCCTGGTTTCATTAACCTCATTTGATGAGTTCCTTTGACCACTTGAGAGGAGTCCTTAGTGCCTCTCGGGATGGCTGTTTCTCACGTGCTCGACTCCAACTACATCATCGCACCATTGAGATTCGTATAGGGTTTGGTTCACACAATACTTGATCGAAGACCCTGGATGTCACCTGACTCTAGCACATTGATGAGTCTATTCGAGGGACCTAAACAGGTTATGTCCCTTGTGATTTATGGGTTGCATTGGAGACAGTGTTCAAAATCCCCTGCAATGCTTCTACATACTTGTACCATAGAGACTTTGAATCTCAATCAGCGAGTCCATATAGCTGTACCATTCTAGATCCAGCAGACCGTCAGTCATGAAGATATAACATTCCATGAGAATGCCATGGGTTCAATGTACCAGTTCTTCAAATCATTATTGTATTCAGCCTCTAATTGAGGCAACCATCATTGTATCATCAGTTGTATATGATCGGCTCTTGTATTTTAGAGCATAGATCAAATTATTCTTTTGACATTGTCACGAGCATGGGGATGCCTGCCTTGTCCATATACATGTCACACATTATTTGTATCTCACCCATTGATGGGAACCATATTAATACAAAAGCCAAAAGCCACCATGCCCCAGCCCCGGAAGCACCACCTCTACGCAGCAAATCCTATGATGTGTGCTGGCCATACGATGAGCTCCTGCCCTCACACACTAGGGGGCATTCTGTTAAATCAAAAAATCCCTCACTCAGCTCTACATGGCCTACACCACCTAAGGACACCCATGATCGAACCTCGTAACACCCCACTAGACCCCCACACCCTCAAAAAGGATTAAGAATGAAGAAAAGGGCTTAAAAACCCCAAAAAGGAGCCTAAATAACTCTCCTAGGGGATAAAGCCTCCAAAAAGGGGCTAAAACCCCTCAAAGGAGCCTAAAACCCTAAAAGGAGCTAAAGTTAGGGTGAAAGGGGCTAAAGCCCAAACCAAGGGCTTAAAACCCTATAACCCCAAAGCTATAAAAGGAGGGTGGGGGGTCACTCTCAAAAAACTCCTCTCTTGTGTACTGTTATGCTACCCGTGGATGCCTTGAGACTCTTTGCTTCTCAAGCCACCCACATCCCCCTCTCTTCCACTCATCTTCCCCATTGAGCCATAGCTCCTCCATTGCTGAGTGAGATAGGGAGGTGCTTCTTCTAGCCAGGGCATGGAGGCCCATTTCACCAAAGGAGCGGTATAATTTAGTTTTTCTTATGTGTTTGCTTTGTTAGTTTAGTTGTTTTCTGACCATTATTTACTTGTAGGTTTGATCTTTAACATGTTTTGCACGTTTTTTGTTTCTAATAGTTGTTTGCAGGTAGCTGGAGTTAATCCCTAACCTTGTTTGTACAGGGGCTTCTATCCATATTCTTTCTTGTTCTTTGCTTTCTGTATGTTCTGTTTTTCTTTCTGCCTTTTCCACACACAGGAACCTACCCTTCCATCCTATAGATAGAAGGGAGCCATTCCTGCCCCTGTAGCAAGGAGAAATCCCTGCTAAAGGGAGAACTATAGAGGTATTGTTATGCTGTTGGATTGACCACTTGGCCGAAGCCATTGGAGAGCATAGAGAACAAAGTTGGAGCTTATGGGGATGAAGTGTTTGTCTCATGGAGATGCATGTCGACACTAAGGCTTAATTGGTTGTAAAATTCTCCATTCATCTTAATGCAAACCTAATTTCTGTCCCACATTACTGTTGTTTTGATTTCGCACGTACATGTTGTTAGATTCCTTAGTCACTAACATGGATAAGTAGATGATGTTCTGATAAATTTGATGTGTTTACGGGTTTGATCTGGTTGCAGGTACACAGGTTCACTATCAAAGCAGCATTCCAGGTGTCTATGACATCCAGGGAGGGTCTTCATCCTTTGTTGTTCACTCATTTGTTCTGGATCTGAACCATTCAGACCAAATGAACAGCTTCTGTCCACAGAAGGTGAAATATTCCTGGTTACAAATATGGTGAGTCCACTAGGGAATAGATACGTGTATCAGTTGATCTGATCTTCCTCAGTTCTACAACTCTTATATGAATCCAAGATCCATCTCCAACTCTTTTCAGTCAGATCTGCTATCTGACTCAGTGTATTTTGGTGTGAAACTTCTTGATCTACCTAGATATGAATTATTTCGACCTTTTATGCTCTCTTTTATTCTCAATCTATCAGTTTTTACCTCAATTTGATATTTTTCTAACTTGGTCTGTCGTTCTCCTTTGTGTTTTGGATTTATATAGGGAACCACTCTTATGTTGTTGGCGAGAAGCGGTGCCACCGCTTGAACCCTGTTAGCAGTGCGCGGTGCCACCTCATGAGTCTTGTTATCCAGAAGCAGTGTTGGGCCATAATCGCTTTGTCAAGACCCCTCCAGCACGGTGCTAGGTAGGCCTTATTCCAAGACCACTTTTTTCTCATTTTTTGCAAAAAAATTGAGTTGATTTGCTTTAGCCCTGCACTGTCAGGCTTGTGTGTTAGAATTTGATGCTTGTGGTTTGAAATTTTGTGGTAAAAGATTGGGTTATTTGAAGAATCCAAAAGCTAGATTAGGCTTGTTGATTGTCCATTTTCTTTCGTGCTTGTTGGTTGTCTTTGTGGAAGGATTTATTTTTTGAAAGCTTAGGTGGTAGAGAGCTCTCTTTTATTTCTGTTACATAGACTGAAAGAAAAACATTTAATTAGCATCTTGATTTCATTTTTTGTTCCCATAGGAGACTTCTTTTTGCTTGTTTTAAAAAGAATTTTTTTGACTAATATTAGGTCATTATCATTAGTGAGCACAAGACATTGGATCTTTGATTGGCCTCACAAGCTTTCAGGTCCTCTATGTTCTTTTGTCTCTTTTGCATTTAAACTATCTTATCAAAAAAAAAATATTGTAGTTTTAAGTGAGATCTGTCTATGCTTTAAGAAAAATCGAAAAATAGAGTGCATATGCATATAGTGTGCTGCTTGTTTTTCTTTTAAGAAAAGAGACTCCTTCCCTTTTGACTGCTTTCAGAAGAGAGAAATGAGTTTGGAAAGTGCTGCTTGTGTTTGATTTTGTGTTCAAGATTGTTGTTTGGGAATATTTTTGGTTTTGAAGAAAGAGAAAATAGTGTCTTTCCCTCCCGTAGGTAGGCATACCAAATGGTAAAGTGAAATATTTGCATATGCATATTGCATGGTTTTACTTTTTCTGTCAAAACTCCATGCATTCACCTAATTGTCCACTTTAAAATTAATGGTAGTTATAGGTTAAAATTTACATAGCAATTTGAGTGATAGGTTAGAGACGTGTTCAGGCATCATTAAGCGTAGGAGCTGTTGTTACTCATCTGCATTACATCCCGGGACTCGCGCGGTTCTTCCACATACCGTCGGTATATCAAACGACCTTTCACCTACCGTTGAGGTATATAGAAAGGTACTTCACATACTCGATTGTATATTGGAAGGCCCCTTGTGTACAATTATGCATTAGAAAACACTACTACCGGTTTGAGCTCCCACGTACCTTGCGTATATCGGGAGACCCCACTAGGATACCTTATCCATCTAAGGAAATCCCTTTGGTCATCTTTCTTGGAGCCATACACAGAAAACAACATTCTGGGAGATTACTACACACATACCCTTGAGGCATATCGCGAGTGGCACCTTCTTGACAATCTTGGTGAGATACCTGACTATCTGAACCCCGCCTGTCATTTTAAGTTTGCTTGTTTGACCTATAGCTTGAGTATAGAAATTTTTGGTGTGTTTTCTAGTTTTTTCAGAGCCTAGGTTAGATAGGAATTGTACAAACTGGCTGAGCTAAGACAGCCCAGAAGAGTACAGGGCTTGCCACTCGATTTTATTCCCGGTTCAGGAGAAAACCCAATGGAAGCTATCAACTAAGGAGCTACTACCACCTCCCAAGTGGGAGATAATGTGGTTGCAGAAAGTGGAGGACCATATCCTTCACACTCACCTCCCTTGGTCCAACAACCTTCTCGAGGTAATACTTCGTTCCATTCTCCCACAGAAGGTCTTGTTGATGATACTACCCGTCCAGATTATGGTCCCAATGCTCCATTTTGGGATACCTTAATAGGACAGGCCATTGCCTCATTTGGCACCCATTTAAACTTTTCTGAAGAAGTTTCTCTAGATGAAGAAGAACGTAGAAAATACCATGTAGCCATTCTCCGTGCACAGGATATTGAAAGGAAAATAGATGACATATTGGGCACACCACCATCACATTCCACAGCTGTTCCTATGGGATATCCTTCACTTTTTGATTTTATGAGACCCATTGAACCGATTATAGATCACACAATAACACCACACAACCAAGGTCAAACTACCAACCCCACCACATGCCATATTATGTCTATTCCCAATCCTCCTAGGTCTTCTGCCCCTCGAGCCCAACCTTCAATTCTCGTTTCATCATTACCTTCTAGTGCCGGGGGGAAACCCCCGACACGACCTATGTTATCCGGCACTGAAATTGTATCTAGTCAAGAACAGACCTCTAGTATAGAACAATATACAGTTTATGTCCCTCCCACCCACACTAATGTGGTTATTCCCCCATCTAGTTCAGGTCATCCCTTGGCGGCACAACCTATAACCAGTCAAACCTCTTGGGGTTATGGTTATACAACAAATAAAATACCTGTAGGGAACATTAATTATCCACCCAATCCTACAGGAATGCCTTATGCTGTAATTCCATATCTTAGTAATACTTTCACGCCATGGGGGCAACCTAACTGGTCCTACATGCCAGCTATGGGGGGGGGTTCCCATACATACTGCGAGAGGTGCTGGAGGACCTCCTGATGGAAGTACTCCCCCTTGGGGGCCTAATGGTCCTGGTGGTCTTGGGGTGCCTGGTGGCTTTCCCCCTAATGGCCTTGGAGGATCTGGTGGCCCTCCTCCTAGTGGTTCTGGAGGCTCTAGAGGTTTACGTCCTAAAGGCCCTGGAGGGTCTAGTGGTCCACCTCCTAGTGGTCTCGGTTGTCCTGGTGGTACCAATGGTCCTGATGGTCCTGGCGGCCCTGGTGGTCCTAACGGTCATTATCCCAAAAATCAACCCCTTGCGGGTGGATTTTCTGGTAGTTCGTCATCACAACAACCTATCTATCAATCTACTTATGGTCCTATTGGTAATTATATTCCATATCATATTACCAGTATGTGAAACCTAACTGTCAATTACCTTTCCTAGCAACTTTGGACTTGCCTGACTTGTCCAAGTTGATTAATGACCCCATTCGACACAATCCCTCATGGCCTCCCATTCCGGTAAAGTTATCATTGGACATTCCAAATTTTGATGGGAAGCAGGGACACGATCCGAAAAACCATGTCATGACATTCCATCTGTGGTGTTCTTTAAACTCCCTCATGGATGATTCAGTTCGGTTAAGGCTCTTTCATCGAACTTTGACTGGTACAGCTGCAAAGTGGTACATTGAACTTCCACAATATTTTTTTGTGGAGTTTGGCTCCTTGGCAACCGTGTTTATTACACACTTTTAGCTCCCTGTCCATTATGAAACAAGTACTGATCTCTTAACTTCTCTGCGATAGAACTCCTCCACCCACATATCCGATCATATCCATGAGTGGAGAAGGCAGAGAAGGCTTATTAAGGCCCCTATTCTGGATCAGTTATTAGTTGATTGGTTTGCCAAAGCTTTGTTGCCTCCAATTGTTCGAGATGTGGCTATGGGTGGTGTCGTTACTGAAGTGCAAGCCATTAGTCGAGCCCAGTATCTAGACCTGGTCTATTCTCGGTCTGGAACTCTTTATGACTTGATTCCTCAAGCTTCTCGCCCAATCACTAATCCCACAAAGCCACCAGCAGAAGTACTTGTTGATGGGATTGTTGGTTCAATCCAGTCCCCATCAGCATTAAAACTTGATAGGAATATAAAGCTTATCATTAATGGTTATCTTGTCAATCTCTCTATAATCTAGACACATGTTCCATGAAGCTTCCTTTTTATGAACCATAATCATAGGTGTAGAGAAATAACTTTGACTTGGTTGAATGATGCTAGAACCTTAAATTTCTAGAATCATATTCTCAATGTCACTCTTTTATGCATATGGGTACCTATAAGGTATAATGTTAGGTGGAACATTTCTTGATTGCAAGAGAATCACATGTTTATCATCTCGATTAGATGGAATAAATTTAGGTGTCTTTGCAAATACCTTGGAATGGTCATTAATTCTTTGTAGATCCATTGGAATAGAGGGTATAGATGCTTGGACATCTAGTTACCATAATTGTGAAATTACACAATGGTGTCCTTTTTTTAGAAACTTTTTCATGTTGTTAAATTTTATCACTTTAAAGGGTTTCCATGGAATACCTTTGAGTACAATTTCCTTGCCTTATGAGGAGAATATAATGAAAATTTATTAAAAATTAAGATCCATTGTTCCCATTGATTGTAACCATTGGAACCTGATACAATGACTCCACCACCCATTTGTATTGTAATCATTGGACTATCCAATAAATAACCCCCCCATAGTAATCTTAATACTATGGAACTTCCATGAAAAATTATAGTACGTCCATGCCAATCATTTCTTGAAACTCCGGTGTTGGATACAAAAAGCAATTGAGAATTGGCTAATTTGAAATTAATTAAGTTATGGATACTACTCAGATCAATCAACATTATTACTTTTTATTATTTTTTATATATCCTTCTATCTTGAGAGTTTGAGGAGTGGTAATTATAGCCAACACATTACAAGATATGGTTAGATTTGTCTATTCTAATTCTACATATTGAGACTGTTTCAACTATCAATCTTCTTCTTCTAATTCCCATTTCATTAAAATTGGATATATTCTATTCCAAGTCACTTTGAAGACTGGTTAAAAATGCCTTTCTAAACCCCAAAATCAAGGTTTCTAAAGTGCAAGATCTGGTTCAAAAAGTGCCAATTCCAAGTTCCAAAAGTGTACTTTTGACTTTGATATTGCCACTTTTGAAACTGGTTTTTACACTTTTCCAATATGATAAATATGATAATGGAACTTTTAGAACCTGATTTTGCACTTTTGAAAGGTTGCTTTTGATACTTCTAATACTTCAATTTTCAATTTTGAAAACTGATTTTGGCACTTTCAAGCTCTGACTTTTCACTTTTGAAAACCAAACTCAACACTTTATGAGTACTATAATCACACAATTGAACATAGTACAAACAACACTCAAGTGTATTATTTAACACACTTGTTCCACTTTTTTACAATTGGCCTCACATCACTCACACCATTCAAGTTCAACAAGCAAGGCCATAATCGATCTAACAAGAATGTGTCGTTGACATCTTGGGAAGCATATTTTTTTGTTATAATATGGTTCCTTTCCTCATTACAAACATGTTTTTATTTCGAGTCATCTACAATCACTGTATTTGTATCATCGTAACCATGGATGAAAATGTACCAAACTTTGTTTAAAGGTTTGAGAAATACATAAGTACTTCCATCACCATGATAACCCTCTTTGGTTATACGAGAACAATCATCTTGTGTTAATATTACTCTAAATGTTTCCCTTTATAATCTCATTCTTTCTAATAATGATGGAAAAAACTCATTCACTATTTTTTGTTGTGCATATGTCTATACACCCACCTCAAATATACTAAAGCATTTTTCAAAAAAATCCCTAAATTCTAGACGTATAAAATAATACTTTGTGCTTGATTCGATATCTAGTGTTCATGGAAATCCATTTTTTTTTATGTATTGTGTGTAACAAACTTCCATTGAAATTGAAAATAATCAATGGTTTACCAGTAACTAATATTCTAGTATATGCAAACAAAGAGCAACACGCACACCCCAATCAATAAATTATTATGTTTCAATGTTTCTAAGTCTATTACTTGCATGATATGAATTTTTTGAAACACATCACCATACGCATGATATTATGTCCATAAATAATATGAGAACTGTCTAAGATTAATATACCAAACTTTTTTTTACATCAATTTGTCAAAGTTGTCAAATTATACAAATCACTAAATTAATTGTTGTCTGTAAAATATGATGGTCATCTGAAGTTGAATTTTCTTAACAAATTCCCCATTTTTGAACGAGCCCCAAGATGATTCAACAAACACCACAACATTGTTTTTATATTTATTTCTCTCTCTTGAGAACTGTCAAATGTCCAACTGGATGGAATTTTAAAGCAACTTTCCTTGCTATTATCTTCTGAATGATAATGTTCTTCATTTATTAACAACATGTTCGATTTTTTATATATATCTCCATATTGGATATATACATCCTTGAACAATTTTTTGTATATGTGCAATACTTCACCAACATTATAATATGTAGGCATTGAGGAATTATAAATCATACTATAGTTACATTTCTCTAGATCCCAAATAAATACAAACTCCTCATTCTTCAACCATTCAAATCTACCAAGGAATTTTTTTAATTCCATGTTGTTGAGTGAACAAAACCATAGAGCAATGTCAAAATTTTCTCTTCCAGCATTGATAATATCAGGATTGGACATCCATGTATAATAATGATAGAAATTATGGACAAAATGAGGTTGTTTGGAAAATACTTCTCTGTTGGATAACATCCGAACTCCAAGCAGAAATCCCTCTACTTCCAGGACCAATAGTTTTTTTTGCGGTGATCTTTGGACTGCATACAAAAACCGTGACTATATATATAATAAAAATAACAACACTTTGTTCATCAAGATAATGATCACAAACATGCAGGTGTAAATGAATATCTTAAATTGCAAATATTAATACAAACATCACCCAAAATTTCTTATATTTAGATGATTTCATAAAAGAATCACACTAAACTAATAATATGTTAGATTCAAAAGAAATTACCAACATCACCAGAAAGGAAAAAAAAATAGACAATGATAGGTTACATTTAATGGTTGTCACTCTTGAAGGAGGAAATGAAGGTTCTAATATTAGTTGGTTCGTGTATTTTACTAAAATCCTTCCATATTCCATGTACCAATTCACTATCTTCCTTAGCAAACGATGCAATAAAGTGATTACAAAAAATATAGTTTTTAGAAGGATATGCTTGCACATAATAAACCTCCAAAACAATCATTGATGTATTACTTTCTGAATATTTCATTAGGAGATCCTCCCACACTTTATCCATATTATTTCGTCTCTTTCCTTCTTTATTTGTGGTACATTTCTCTTGAAACCATAAAAATAAAATTCAGTCCCCAACTTCTTTTTCTTTTTTCTTTGTCCCTAAAGATTTTATAGACAATGATTTCCTTAATTGACATCACATTTGGATGACCGAATTCCACCATCAAATTTGGTAAAACATAGCTCCAAAAATCGTATTTCATGTGTTCATGATTTATATAATGCTCCTTTGTGCTTAAATTCAAGTTCTTCATCACTACTTTTATTCCCCTTTTTTCCTTTTCGGTGGATTTCTTGCAAAATATATTACCTTCCATTTCTAATCTCAATAACATTCTTGTATAGGGATATGCACATAAATATTGCTGTTAAAATATTACAGAATAGTTGTTTTTTTACCAAATTCGGTAGAAAATAATCTGTCTCTTACCTGTCAATGACATACCAACATTTGAGTGGAGAGTAGTACTAGTGTTAGAGTTTCCCCATTTTGAAACCAAATCCCTACCTGGTTTGTTATTACTCAAGGCTCCCATCTCCAATGTGCTTGGTTGGATAATATCCATGGGCATCTTTGATCCTTGCTCTCACTATGGATTATCCACATGTACAAAAAAAATCATATTGTCCTGACCTACAAATTTGCAGGTATGCATTTTTTTTATAGATTTTTGAAAGTATTTAGGGTTACTATCCTCATTCATAATTTAGATAATTTAACCAATTTCTTTGAAAAAAAATTATTACCTTCTTGTTTTTCAAATCCTTCTTGTCCATCCTGTCCACCAGTTTGGTAGTTCTTTGTAGATTCTCCATCACATTCAATGTCTTCATCAGATATTATAATTTTATTGTATGATATTTGAGTGTCCTCTCTATTTAAATATTTAGTAGAAAATGAATTGGAAGAAGTTATTGAACATAACTGATCGAAAAATAAAATACAATGAAATAATACATATGAAAACGTTAATACAAATACCTTTATTTATATCCAATTCATGATAGAAATTGTTTATAAACAACTCTTGCTTTTTTGTATCCATGATAGAAATAATTATTCTATCTTGTGACCTGTTCAACGAATAAATAACTCTACCTCCTACATACAACAAAGAACTATACCTCGAGAGGATTGTTATAGCGGATTTCACCACACTAGGTGAATCACACATTGTATGGCCTTCCCTTGTCCCGCTGCAGACTCATTAACCCCTTTGGACCACTTTA
>LPNX010368541.1:321452-344648 GCA_001517045.1 Pseudotsuga menziesii
ATATCAATCTGGAAACCATGTGATCCCATAACTCCTATGTCCTTTCTTTTGCAAAAACATGGCTTCTCGAACTATCATTGGGAACCTTGTACAAAGTTAAATCAATCATTGGAAGGTACTCGTCCTTCCAATCCATATCCATATGAAGAGTAGGGAAATTACCCCCCTCCAATCCAATTCTCCAATATTGTATAATAGAGCATCCTATAAATAAGTCCTTTGAGAGATATCCATAAACTCCCTTGGTAGGATACTACGTTACTACTTTTTTTATTTCTTGCATAAATGAGTGAATGCTTTAGAAACCATACATGATTTTTCCATATTAGCTACAAAACACAAGTACAAGATGCTTCATTTGCTTCTAATTAGTACAACAATTCAAGCAAATCTTCTTCAGTCCCGACATTAGCACAATTACACATATCAACAATAACAAGTTCATAGCTGATAGAAGCACTGAAATATGTAGGATAACAACATAGACAAGCAAATTGTGAACTATATTTTATGGATTTAAAGGACATATTGATCTCCTCTTTCTTGATAAATATGTTCAATATTTTCTCAACATCCTTTGGTAATTTGGTATCACTATCCTCTTCTTCTTTTTTCCTCTTTTTTCCTAGACATTTTATTGGATTATAGAAGCATAAAATATTGCACAGTTGCTGGAGATGATTTGGAACAATATTATACATTTCAATGACATTATCGTCAGTGATTCCCTATGAACTAAAAGGATGAACATCATGAAATTTGAAATATTCACAAATCGAATGCCTGGTTGACCTCTCATCATTGATCCACTTGGAATATTGCGACAAAGTATCTATGCAAACATTTTTGTCAACTGATGTGCTCATCCAAATTGATCCTTGATTATATTATCCACCACAATAGTCAATTCCTATTTTTCAAGATCATGAAATGGTCTAAAAAAATTAGATCCATGATGCTTTATTTTATTTTGAACAAAATCAACTTGATTGATGCTCTTAGGTGAGCATGGCAACGAATCACTTTTGTAAAGATAAAATGCAGAGATCCATTTGTTCCATAATCTATCAAATGTCAAGAAAAAGAGTAAGCTTGTCTGCCAGGATGTCCTTTTCTTGAAAAAGAAATATATCCATACATTCACCTTGGAAAACCCACAAACATATAAAATTAAAGATAGTATTTAATTTAGTAATTTCAAAACATAGGTGACAATTTGCGGACATTGATTGTTAAGAAGAAGAAATTTATACCTACCACTCATCGTTGGTCCTTTCCTAGGCGAGGTGGCCTACTGCGGGATATCCATTTCTCCCTTTCTTTCACAACTTGAGAAATGAAGGGAGTGTTTGCAAATTTATTGTTTGATAAAGTTTGTTGTGTACATAATTTGATGATAATGTTTTGAGGAACATATTTTTGTACAAGACGAGTTATCCAATGATTATATATTGAATGGGCTAGTTGATATTTACTAGTTTCAATGATTGTTTTCTGTGGTAAAATAATATGTTTCCCATCCAATATATAGAGATCTGTTGAAGACAAATTAATTTCCACTTAAATTCTAGGAACATATCCCTCCATGGTCTCCTTATATAAAATAAAAAGAATAACATCTCTCAATGTTGTTGTAAAAGTTGAGACAAGGGATAAAACCATATTTTCCATGACATTGTCGTCAACTTTTCAATATTGCAGATGTGGAGGAGCAATAACACATTTTTAAATCAATAGAAAATTTTTCTCATTGAATAAAAAGTATTTGATTTTTCATTGTTGAACTTCTTTTGATCTTTAAAAGCTCTTAGTGTCTTTCTGCAACATTTCTTTAGAAGGACTTTCTTTGAGTGCTTTGAAGGAATATTTGGTCACATCTTTTTCAAGATGATTGAGAAAGGATATTTGAAGGTACAAAATAATTTTTTCATGGTAAACATTTGTCAACTTTTTTCCAATATTCATGCAATGCAATATAGATGAGGTTTTCTCTTTCGACATTGTTTTCTTCCATACTGACAAAATTTCTTTCTTCGAAGTGTTGAATTTTGTTGATCTTCGATATTTTAATTTTTAAGTGTGGAATTAATGAATATTTGAAATTAATTGAACAATTATACACATAAGAAATCACACATAACATAGTATGTACCCTGGGGAAAACCCTCAAAATAATGAGGATGAAAAACCCCCACAAATATCTGTTACAAAGAGAAACTTCCTATGGATTGGGGTGTACCACAACAGACAGATAAACCATAGAAATAAATCCTTCCCCATATGCAAGAGAAACCAAATATCTAACACTAAGGGATCATGGGTCGTACCTTATTCTAGATGGTTGAAGTAGATCCCCGTTGAGATTTTTCCAATCCCGCTTGCTTTAGCAATTCACTGTCAATAAAAGTAAACAAGGCAAGCATGCTATATAATATGGTGTTGAATCTACTATAGCATATATATTCATCAATGTATAAACAATTAAACATATCCATGGATTCAATATTCATTCAATTACACATTAAATGGACAGGAAGAGATATTTCTATTAATCAAATCAAAGACTACACAAGTGACAACCTCTGTTGGCACATCTGTGAACCAGAGAAACTAAGTCCTCCACTTGGGCCTCCACCACCTCAATCCTCCATCTCTCAATAGAAATCTCACAAGAAAATGCAAGATTGGGAAGAACACTAAGTGCTCCAAAGGGACAAAGGGATGCAAACTCAAGTATAAGCAAGCTACGACAACAATGGACTATAGTTTCCTTGCTCTTCAATTCCTTCTCTTCAATGAATCCAAGGGGTTCCTTATATAGAACTACAAAGGGGTAATGGAGGGTCAAATTCAAGCGATGTCGAGGCATATGGAAGGCCAAGAGTCAAGTGGTTAGGACACACATCAAGGAAAACTCCAAAACTATTTGGATTTATGCACACATCCTGATGTACGTAGGTTTGAGGTCAATATCCATGTATATACATGAATATGGGATTAAAATTCACGTATAGCAATAAACAGGCATTTTTAGGGATGAACTTGGAAACATCAAAGTATAATATTGGTCCATGGGGACCAAAGAGTCTGTAGAGGGACATGGAAGTCCATAAATATGTGATCAACCATGTGTGGTAAAATCAGCTGTAACAATATCCTTAGCACAATGATAGATAGCAGAGAATGTCTTTTACAATTGCATATTTCTTTTGACACCCTAGGTGCAAGATAGGAGAGAATTCAAAAATCCCAAGTGTAATAACTAAGTAATAGAGAAGATATAAGGATTGGATGATCCAATTGTATTCCTATCACACAATTTAAGTTGGAAATATGGTCTCATGCAAGATGTAGCGAATCATTTCATGGGTGAAAGTAGATCCCCGTTGAGATTTTTCCAATCCCACTTGCTTTAGAAATTCACTCTCAATAAAAGTAAACAAGGAAAGCATGCTATATAATATGGTGTTAGATCTACTCTAGCATATATATTCATCAATGTATAAAAAATTAAACATATCCATGGATTCAATATTCATTGAATTGCACATTAAATGGACAGGAAAAGATATTTCTATTAATCAAATTAGAGATTACACAAGTGACAACCACTGTCGGCACGTCTACGAACCGGAGAAACTGAGTCCTCCACTTGGGCCTCCACCACCTCAATCCTCCATCTCTCGATAGAAATCTCAGAAGAAAAGGAAATATTGGGAAGAAAAAAAGGTGCTCCAAAGGGACAAAGGGATGAAGAATCAAGTATAAGCAAGCTACGACAACAATGGACTATAGTTTCCTTACTCTTCAATTCCTTCTCTTCAATGTATCCAAGGGGTTACTTATATAGCACTCCAAAGGGGTAATGGAGGGTCAACTTTGAGCGATCGTGAGGAATATGGAAGGCCAAGAGTCAAGTGGTTTGGACACACATCAAGGGAAACTCCAAAAATACTTGGATTTATGCACACATCTCGATGTATGCGGGTTTGAGGTCAATATCCGCATATATACACGAATATGGGATTAAAAGTCACGTATAGAAATAAACAGGTGTTTTTAGGGATGAACTTGGAAACATAAAAGTATAATATTGGTCCATGGGGTTCAAAGAGTTTGCAGAGGGATAGGGAAGGCCATAAATATGTGATCAACCATGTGTGGTAAAATCAGTTGGAACATATGCCCCCTAATGTGTGAGGTCAGAGGGGTAACATGATGGCCAAAATACATTATAAAATCCATCCTAGAAGTGGAGTGATGATGAACCAGGTGGAAGAACCAACCAACCATCAGTATAGTATAATCATCAATCTCTGCATATGACTGCAAATATATGTAGCAGTCCCAGATACATAAGAGTATAATGGCCATGAATAGGCATGATGTACACAATGTGACATGTGTGGTCATCGCCACATACAATATACAATATATGAGAATCTCCACGATGAAGATATACAAATGGATCAAGATCTCCATAATGGTTGAAGATATCTGACATACACTGGAATCAAATCACGAGAGCTAAAATCTCATGAACATCGGCATGATCAAGGAGGTGGCATATGTGGAATGCCACCAATCTGGAAAGTCTTCTACACAAACCGCTACGAGTACATGTCCTACTATGTGAATAGAGGTGTCGAGGTCAAACATAGTAGTCCATCATCTGATTACCGTTCATTGATGTATGCCGTTAACAGACGCAAGATTACCCACTGATAATGAAAATGGGAATCAAGGTACTAGAGTGCAATCTAACAAGTGTGAATAGATGTGTTGAGGTCAAACACTTGGAAGAATCCATCGATCANACGGCGAGAGAACCTACCACTAATGATTGTAAGTCTCAAGGCACTCAAATGACTCTAGACTCCTATCCCAAAATAAATGATCTGAATTCGATGGGATGGAATCTGCTGGAAGGAGGGAATTAAGGCATCCCCCATCAACCAACATGAGGTACTCAGCAATGCTGTATAATGTGGAAGGACTCGAACAATATGTGAACAAACCAGTAACAGTACCAAGAATGGATGACATGCAAATTCAAGACAACTGAGGAATGGCTGACTTAGGTTTCAACTTCCTTCGAATACGAGCATAAAGGAAAATGGTGACTGAAGATAAGAAGCATGGACTCGATATGCAAACTGGGACATCTCTGTGATGCAGGAGGCATCAACAAAGGCTCCATAGGGACTAGAAGCTTAACCAGTCGGTGGATATAAACTCAGAGTAACGAGTACAGCTCCTAAATTCAAACTAATAACCCAACCAATAGATGTGATATACAGTGCTTTGTTCGAAGGCAACAAGACTTGACTGCTGCCAAAGATAACATATTTTCCTGTCTGACTGTTTGGTTTTTTTATTTTTTTGGACTTTTTCAGATATTTTGAAAATCTTGAAAAAGAATAAAAGTGCTTTATAGTTACAAATCTAGCAGGAGACGAGTGTCAGGGGTCAAACAAGCTAGTTCCAAGTAGTGGAACATACCTATGCTCAATGCAAGGAAACATGTGTAGGATAATGACACTCGAGGGAATGTCCCCACCCAGTAAAAAATGGTGTATCAAGATGCAAAAGATATGTAAAAAGGATTATCCTGGCTAGACATGAGACAAGCTCGGGCTATATGGCTGATTATCAAAGTCAGCGAAGCCGACATAAGGCTCAATAAGGCAAGCAAAACTCATGATAATGCAATTACAACTTGACATATACAAGGGGATTCCAGGGGGAAAAGGCCAGCATAAAGTTCAAGAGGAGTATGAAGCTCTTACTCAAAGTCATGGAGGTACTATACAAAGGACTCCCACACCCTAAAGGAGAAATGTTGGCATGGGTACCAAATGCAAAACAAGATCTAACTAGGGTACCCATGTATGGTAAAGCTCTACCATTCACAACATGTCACTTCTAAAAGCAGCAAGAAGGTCCCATGACAAGATAGAATGGATTCATACCTAAGGTTAAGATGAAACGGTCATAAGGTTATGCAAAGTGCAAACAAATGTGAAACCTAACCTAAATTCCAGTTTAGACATAATACTTGAAATACGCATGAATGGGTCAAATCCACGGTCAAACCGCACTCAAAATGAGCTCCTACAACATCGAATCAGTTCAAACGGTCCAAAATGATCAGAAATGGTAAAAAACTATAGAAAGTGGGTAAAAATTTCAAAACTTCTCTATAAATAGTAAAAAATTTAAAATTTTTCATACCATTTCTATTTTTAGCTAGGATAGTGTATTTGAGCTTAGAACTTCAGAAGCGAATTTAGGGAGTATCATCCGATGGAATCCATCCCCATTTGATCTAGGTAGATCCCCTTGCCTCTCTCTTGCATTTTCATATAATTTTTTTCAAATTCCATGGTCAAATTAATTTTTTGGGCCATCCCAACTTGGGTGTTTCGGCCCACATGGAAATCTATATTTTTTCCGTGTATAGAGCTCACCATACGAGGAAAATGCCCCAAAACCTGCATACATATGTGGATGTTTTGAAAAGAGTCACGTACAGGGCCGCGAACAAGGATTTAATGGGAAAATAATGATAAAAAACTTGGGTTTTTGTGCAGGATGATACTAGAGTGGCGAGAGAGAGAACATGGTGATGTTGAGGAAGTTGTTCAAGCTAATCTCATGGATCAATAAGAATTATGGGCATGTGGCTTATACAAGTTTTGGTGTCTTGGCAGCTTGAGAGCCATACCAAGACTACTCCAGCTGCTGGTAGATTATTGGGATCCAGAGTCTGAAACATTTCAGATGGATGGGAAGTTGCTCAGCATTTAGGTTGAGGACATATATTTCATCACAAGTTTGTCCCGATGAGGGGAGGTGGTGAACCTCCGATCCTGTTGGCCAGGTGGTGGATTGACCATAGATGAGTACATAACTGTGTACTGTCTTCCAGATACTAAGAAGGTTGGGAGTCAAATCCTGACAAACTCTATTCAGATTCTAGGGATGAAAGCCATACTTTTGGCCTTAGGCAGGATTGCAGGTTTGGCTCCACTCCACCAGGCCTCACGACCAATGATGTTCTATGCGGTAGAGTGTATGCAACCTATAGTATATGACTAGAGTACTACACTGTTGAGAAACATAAAACATCAGCTTAGTGACTGCAATATGGGTCGGGTGTGGAACTTCAGGTTTGGAAGCATACTGAGCACATTCTTCTTTGAGCGGGTGTCAGGGCTAAGGCCTAGGGTAGACATTGCTCCACATGGAATTTGGGATCCAACTCAGCAGCGCTGGGCTAATGTCATGCGCAAATAGGGAGGTGGCAGGGTGGCTAACCCCTACCCAATAGAGTTCTTTCCATGGTGGTGGAGACAACTGATCACCATAGATGACTATCCCTATACAAGGATTGACTTCCACAGTGATCCAGACATGCCCCTACCTCCAGGAGCGTCTTATAGAGACAGGTAAAGAATCCCAAACCTACTTTTAATTTTTGAATTATTAATTTTTTTGTTGTTTTTTTTTATATATGAAATCAAAAGACATATTTTTGGTGTGATGACACATAGTGACAATCTGTCATGTATATGCAAATGTAGGACCACAACGACAGGATGGATTCCCTTGTCATCGATAGAGGGGAAGAGGGTACGAGATAATGTGTGCAGATGTGGAGCGGACGCTCCAAATAATTCACATAAACTTTGTCTAATTGACACATAGAGTACCCATGGCGCAAGTCGAGGACTTTCCTGAGGCCATGCATCGCCGGGTGGTTGGAGTACCATGAGCATGGGTTCAACTGTTTCCCCGGCTAGCTAGAGTTGTAGTGTGCTATCATGATCAACACCCTCCTCCTCCTCAGGCTTAGATACCTGAGTGTACTCATTTTTGTATGACCATGTAGTATATTTTGGTGGCTCGGAAGCCCCAATTTTGTATATGACACTTATGTATTATGACGTCGCTTTTTAAACTTAATGAATTTTTTTTATGATGATCGATTTTTATTTTATTTACATGTGTGTAAAATGTGTTTGTGATATGCTTACGGTCTGTGGAAAAAATGCCAATCTAACACATAATTAGCATATGAGTCAGCAATTTGATTAAAAATTCTTGGAACATGAATGTATGTTATACTCTCAAATTGTCGTTCTAGCAATCTAACACGTAAGAATCTTCATAATAATGCCAAATCCCTAATACGATACAAGCCATTAAGTTGTGAAACCACTAACTGTGAATCAAGATGTACCTCAAGAGAATGAACACCATGCGAAATGGAATCATGCAATAACTCATTAACGACACTATATTCAGCAACATTGTTTGACGAAGGCCATAAACATACGCCTCCTGAAGACAACACTTGACCCGTAGGAGTATAGATCACCCAAGCAGCCTGTTGGTCCCCATTTTCTCACTATTTTTGGGTTCAATACTTCGCATATTAACACATGTTTTCCTACTTTTTTGTGTCTTTTGCACCATGCAGCTCCCTCTACAAGCTTTAGGTATGAATAAATTAGGATTTATGTCAATTCTATTTATTATCATCATTTTATGGTTTCAATGGTTAAAATTGGCATAATATTGAGTGCATTTGCTATATAAATTCATGTGTCTTATTCTCTATAGGTTATATGGTCTTTTTGGTGACCTAACAAATAGACATGAATTCAGCTGAGTATATGGAGAGCGTGCCCAGCTTGCTGTCCAGATCATCAAACAGACCGTGCATTTTTTGGTAGCATGTTTCTGTGTATTAAGAGCATGAAATGACCAGAAACTTTCATCACCACGCATCAGCATCTCAGCGTTAGTATTCTTCTAGAAGAAGTTCCCATCTAGCATCTCTGCATGACACCTCGACACGGGATTTGATTCGGACTGAATTCATGGACCACATTGCACGCTTGAAGGAACTCGATCTACGAGAAAAGAGGAACACTCATCTGGTAATTGTTAATGTACTTATTTGACATTATGACTGCCTTATCATGAAGAGAATTCGACCACTAAAGGGTTGACTTGCTCACCTCCATTGAACGATGTATATATATAGACGTTGTCATGTGACTTAGAGAGAGATTCTAGAAGTCTGGAGTCTGAGGTTCTATCTTTTATTTTATCAGTTCCATCTGAAAAAATTTGTAATGCTACTATTTATTCTAATGAAAATATTATTGTGTTGTATATGATTGTGTTCGATTAGAAGAAGCATAACTCTATTCGCTGGGAGCCCCCCCCGACAAACAGAGTCTTTCTATCCTTATATAGGTTTTGTTATTTTTCTTTTCAATTAGTATAATTCTGTTTATGAGTTGTTTAGTTTTGTTTCTATAGTTGTTCATGTTCCTGTAGCATAGATTCCAATTTAAAATTATGTTGAGCATGTAGGTTCTTTTTATTAAATAGCAACCAGTTGCATTTAAGATAGCTTTCAATTTTTTTTGCGATGTCTTTCGATTTCTAGATTAAATTTCTTTGATTAATTATAATCTAGTTCTGCTTATTCCAGTTTTTATCATGAATCTGCTTAAGAATATGTTAGTTTGTTTTGAATTATGAAATTAGTTTAGGTCGTATTACTATGGAATTCAGTCATTAAAGTAGGTTTACTTCCTATTTCACATTACAGTAGTACATGCATGGGGTAGCTTCTCTTCAATAAAGCATTTAAAGTTACTGTTTCCTTAAAGTTTTAACATTTTCTTTAAACAGACTGTCATACAGACAACCTGTTCCACCTTTTATACAGACCTTCATTTCCACCAGTTATACAGTCGCTCATTCAGTCCTGTGTGTTTTTAATTTGTTTTAAAGTTTATCCTTCTAGTTTTCTGGTTCTATTTGAGTAGTAATGGTTAGATAATGTTTATATTTTCTTTTTAAAGACCTTTAGATAATATTGTTTAATACTTCTTGTTAAAACTCATTTCTCCTTCCTCTTTCTTTTACCTTATGCATATGAATGATATTATGTAAATTAACTCATCTTATTGATCTGTAATTGAGCCTTTGATTCAAGTTGTTCCTTTAGTTTTAAATTACATGTATTAATAGATTAGGTGTTTATAATTTGTTCTTTTAAATTATACAATTGTGAAAAGGATCTATAAGATAGAACTCAAATCATCTTTGTAAGTTTTCTGTTTTTCCATAAATATTTTGTAAGTAGGAGTTATTTATGTATAATAAATCATGTTTACTATTTTCTGTAACTGGACATTTCTTAGTTTACACATTTTTGTAGAGATCAAACTAGACCTAATTCCCTGTAGCTTTTACACTTCTTTTGAGAGCCATTTTGATACCTCTCCTTCCTCAGTTCCTATTACAGTAAATGAATATCCTCAGAATAATCAAGGAGAGTGGAATTAAGATAATTTAGTTAGTGTATGTATAGTTTCTATTTGGTCATTGTAAATCCTTTTTAATATACTCATTTTTTCAAGTAAAAATCAATCTCTCTAGATAGAATAATTTATTGTTATAACACTGTTTATATCCAGACATTTATAAATAGTTTGATGTTACCTTTGTTTTCATTAACTTAACCAGATCCTTAGGATTTCAACTTAAGACCTTTCAATCTTATTAAGAGTATTACCATGACACTCTCTACCTTCACATATATTTTGCAGCAACTCTAAGCCTACTAACAATGGTTGATAATTAAATATTAGGTAAATTATTTAAGACACTATTTTTCCCAACATTTTTGGCACCATTGCCGGAGAATTGTTTCGTAAGGTAGATATAGGTTGGTAATGGGGGAGTGGTAAGACGAGAGGTAAGAATGTACGCTTCTGTTATAACAAGAACCCCCAAATCTAGTAATAATAGTAATATAGGATAGCAAAATTTTGTTAAGTTTTTATAAAATTTTTATGGGAAACATAAAGCCCCAACTCACTGAATAGGCATTGAAAAATAAAAAAATAAAAAAATACCTATAGGAAGTAGTTTTGCTAGAAACATAAAGAGATTCTATGGAGGGAAATCATAGAAGAGATCCTGGCAGGAGGTCCTGAGGGTCTCATTCTTAACAAAGTTCAAAATAAGTAACTATTAAACCTTCCATTAAGTCACAAAATTTTAGATGAAAACAAATTTTTGGAGAAGCTAGACTTCACTAATTTTGTCAATCTTGCTTAGGTGAAAGCTCTCTTTGACATAGTAAACCCACAAATTGAAACATTCACAGTAGCATCTGCTCTTCCTATAGGACCTAATAAAGAGAATGGATGATCAGAGGAAGATCTCTTCTAAAAAAGAACGTTGGGACGCTCCACTCTCACCTCGAAATAAACATTCTAGGTATACTCACTTTGGAAACCAGACTTATATGAAGAAGCAGGAAGAAAAACGAGCAGCAAAGAGCAATCTCTGCCCAAAATGTGAAGTTAAACATCCCCAACAGGAATTCCCTCTAGATAAAACCTTTTTATGTCATATTTTCATAGGGCATCATATTTTACCTTAAGGGATCCAGAAGGATCCTACTAAAATAGAGGTAATCATTGAAATTCCCTTTCCAAAAACTCTTCCTCCTCCTGATCTTTAAAAATATTGTGAGTTACCATTACTTATATATATGTAAATATGTGTATATCTCTTTGAATAAATAAAGAGTCATTTCTAATCACTTCTTTCCAGAGGAATCTTTTCTATATTTTCAAGAATAAAATGAATTATCTAATACATGGTTTTGAAGAAGCATATATTTATTTGAAGAACTTATGAGGTTAAGAGCTCTAATAGGAATTTGAAGCTTTTCTTGTATATCACTTTCAAACACATTATTCTATGATTTTGTTATGCTAAGTGTTTTGATTCAGATAAATACAGTTTTTATTATTTTGAACTGTTGCTCAAAAGAATTATTTTAATTATCATGTTTTTTAGAATTTTCATACCTAGAGACTACTAGCTCATCTACACTTGTTATCAAAACTTGACTCTTAACTATCTCTGAGGGCACTAGAGGGTAAGTGGAATTGCTGATTGTGGGGAACATTACCTTTTATAAAGAAAATAGACTGAAAGGCCTAGGGACACCTTTAAGTTATTCTCTTCTGACATGATATATAATTAAGGCCATTTTGTCAAAAATTCTAAGTCATGTGTTTAGCAGGGCTTAGCACGCTCTAGTACCAATCGACTCCCTATATTTAGAATCTTTATACAAGGAAAACCCGTCGGGGTTTTTATCAGGAATATTGCACCTTCTGCGGACAAAAGCTATTCCTCTGGTCTGAATGGTTCAAATCCAGAACAAATGAGTGAACAACAAAGGATGAAGACCTTCCCTGAATACTGTAGACACCTGGAATTCTGTTTCGATTGTGAACCTGTGTACCTGCAAACATATCAAACATATAAGCTCATCAAAGCTACCAGAAAATCATCTACTTATCCATGCTATTGACTAAGGAATCTAGCAACATGTACATGTGAAATCAAAACAACAGTAATGTGGGACGGAAATCAACTTTGCATTAAGAATGTATGGAGAATCTTACAACCGTTTCCTTAGTGTCAATGTAACACCCCAGTTTTGACCCCGTTTGCATTAAATATACATGATACATTTATTGTAAATAATCATGGTGAGGAGCTAAAGGCAAAGGACCCACCATCAATTTGGTTGTGTTATGTTTCGGATTGGAATTGTCATCGATGGTATATCGGGACCCACAACACGTATTAAATTGTGGCATCATGTAAATGTGCATTTTAATTAATGGAACCCAACCAGCTATGTTCACTGCAACCATATTGAGAAGGGGCATGATTTCCTAAGGTTAAGGGGGGGGATTGCTAAACCTGGACCCCATGGGGAAAAGCCATGTGTCAAACCTTAAACCCCTATTTTAGTTGAGGTAGTTAATGCTAGGTAGGGGTGGGTGGCAGGCTTGCCCCCATGTGCCTCCACAGCTGGTTCAGTCACGCACAGGATGGGAGTGGTTCGTCACACACCGTTTGGGATGCTGACCATCTGTCCACTCTCTCGGATCATGGGCTATTCATTTTACTCATGTAGAGCGGGGGATAAAATGTTTTACAATCCATTGTGTAGGGGTTCGCCCTTCCCTCTCTGACACCGATTTCTAGTCCGTGAGATATTTTTCCTCCTGTTCACGCAGAAAGATTGTTCCCTTTCTCCTGTTTTGCGCTCTTGTTTAGACAGGGTAATGTCTTGGGTGTTCATGGTTGAATTGTAGTTCTTTGGTTGTTGATCCCCACATTTGTTGATTGAGTTTTCCCTTGTGATTTGGGCTGCTAAAGGTTACTGTGAAATCCTTTTGGCCACGATATGGCCAAGAACGATTTAGGGAGTTGTTTTTCCCTTGTTAAAGCTTTAATAGCTGGTTTGCTGCATGCATGCAGTGGTTGATCTTCGGATGGTAATGGAGTGGTGATGAGGGCCTGATTTACTTTACAAACCTGGTGTGTTTTGGAACCACACAGATAGAGCTAGAGGGATTGCTTTCTTCTCCACAATCCCTGAATAGCACTGGAAGGGAGGTCAGGGCTTGAGGGACTGTGTTGCAGAGAAATGACCGCTTTCCTTGTGTTGGGTGTGTGTGGGTGTTCTAGAAGTCAGGCTAGTTCTAGTGTAGGTTTCCTTAGCTCTTCAATGAGCTCACCAACTTAGCATTTAGCCTGTACTAGCTCCTGGATGGTCTGATAAACCCAACTGTGTTGGCTTGGATGATCTGATGTTCACTTGATAAACCCAATTGTGTTGGCTTGGATGATCTGATGTTCACTTGATAAATCCAACTGAACTGTGTATTCCTGATGTTTTGTGTATCCTTGGCTATGTGTAAGCATACTAGTTCCTTATTCCTTGGGGAATCATTCCGAGCTCGGGGGTGATAGCACTGCTGATAGATTAAAGAGCACGCGGGCCTATGGTTGGGTGGAACGTTGCAGCGACCTAGCTGGTTGCAGGACAGTTCTTATAAGATTAGTATACTTGTCTATTTTACTTCTGCAGTTATGTTACTGTTAATGATTTATGATGAACATGTATATGAATGAATGTTGTTTTGCTTCCCCTGAATATATGTATGATTATGCATCTTAGTACTTTCAATGTTTTAAGCATTTACTTCAGATATTATATGTATGTACATGTTCATGGGGCTAGATGCCCAGATATTTGGTGTTTAGTAGCAACATCTTTGCTTGTCGGAGGGTCGGGGACGTTACAGTGTGGTATCAGAGCTCATGTTGCAGCATGGGATTGAATGGGCCATGAAGATACAGTGACCAAGCCATCATTGCAGCATTGGACCTCGGGGGGGGGGCATGAGAAACTAGTTAGTAGAGGCAAGTTGTCTTCTACCCAGTAGAGATCAGAAATTCATGATAGAAAACTTCCACAAATTTTTCTAAGTGCCAGAATTGTCATCCCATCAAAAAAATTAGAGGGAAGTTCTTCTGATGCAACGGAAGAGCTAGTCGGAAGGCCACCCAATGGAAAGCAGTTGGAAGAAATTTGTGAAAAAATTTCTAAGTGTTCGTCGGCCGTTGGTGACAGTTAGTTAATGAGATTGCTGAAATGGTGGTGATCAATAGTTGTTTGGATCGACGACACTTAGTGAAGGAAGCGCTGAAATGTCGGTGATTGACGAAGGATAGACGAAGAGATCGCTGAAACGTTGGCAGAGAAAAGACAAAGGAGAGAAAATTTTTAAAAGAAATTTTTTCTAAGCTAGACCATCGGCATTGGCAGAGGTTAGTTGAGCGAATCACTGATGCTTAGATGATGGGAGTGCCTAAACATAGGTGGAATTTAGTGAACAGATCGACGATGATTTAGAGGATTTAGGAGCCGTAGTTTTGGCGGAGATCAGCCGAAGACTGTCAAAACGTCGGCTCGATTAGTTTGAAGACCCTCCAATAGCGAATGTCGGCAATCGGTGAATGTTAGAGGAAGGGAGAGCTGATACAGTGGCATGTCCCTAAAGTAATTTTCACCACAATATTTTTAAGTACTCATCAGGCCATCAGCAAAGTCTATTGGATTGATCGACGAAAAATAGACGACGGAGGCACCGATACGGCGGCGAGCGCTAGGTGAAAGAAGAGCCGACAAGAGACAAGAAAAATAAAATTTTCAGAAAAATTCTCTAAGTATGGGAATCATCAGTGAAACTTAGATGACGGAACCGCCGATGCGGCGATGGACACAGGAAGGAATTAGTTGATCGGACCATCCATGCCGTCGGTGGAAAATAGTTGTTGGGTTTGTCGACACCGCATAAGAATTTAGTTGATTATGCATCCACTGTTGTGGCTGCCATGTGAACTATCCTTCCGATGGATAGATTCCCTGACCACTGATGCCGCAGCAGATAGTTGTTCCGACAGCCAATGCGGCAGAAGACAAAGCGGAAAATTTCTAAAATTTTTCTAAGGCACGAGATCATCGACGATCGAAAAAGTTTAGTTGTTGGGGTAGCCGATGACTAGAATATGGGATCACCGATGAATAAGAGGATGAAGCTGCTAAGGTCTAGTGAAGTGGATCGGTGATTATTAGTTGAAGGAAGAGCCGTAGTTTTGGTGGAGATCTCCCGAAGACCGCTGAAACATCGGCGAGACTTAGTTGAAGAAAGAGCCGATGTAAAGAAGAAATTTCTTTGAAAATTTATCTAAGTGTTGAACCCATTGGCGATCGGCATAATATAGATGATTGTAGTGCCGATCGATAGATGTTAGTTGACAAAACCACCGAAAAACTGGCTCACCTAGTTGGAACCATCGGTGAAATTTAGACGATGAGACCGCCGATGGACGTCATCAGAGATTTATAGTGGATCATACCGTCGATCAGAAAAGGTTAAAGGTTTGTGAACTACTGTTGCGGAAGTCTAAAGGACTATTCAACCGATGAATAGTGCATCCGATCACCGATGCATAGTGGTTAGTCCTTCCGACGGCTGATGGAGTATTAAGGTCTGCAGAACCCATAGTAGGAATGATGCCCTCCGTTGCAGCTACCTAGAAGACTAACTACCCAACGCTGCAATAGTTAGTGCTTTCGATCGCTGATCAAAAGATTATAGTTGATCAGACCACCGATCGTGAAAGATTAATGGTTGGTGAACCCACTGTTGCAGAAGCCTAGTGAACTAGCCGTTCGATGAGTAGAGGATCCAATCGCCAATAAATGGCTCGAAAGCTTAGACGGCTGAAGCTCCGAAATAGAGAAAAATGATTAGCTATTTTATCGCCAATGAATAGTCCTTGGCATCGCCGATGCAGATCATAAGCTTAAACCACTACAAGTTCGACACGCCAGAAGGAAATAGGTGAACAAACTGCCGATGAGTAGTGGAGGAAATTAGATGTTTTGATCGTTGAAATGTCGAAAAGATAGTGGGGAAGAGACCCAATCGGGAGAAAGAAAATTTGGGGTTTCAAGTGTATTTTTCAGGTAGTTTTCAACTATTTTTCAGTGGAGTTTCAGCAGACTGTCAGTGGATTACAGGGCTGAAAAGGAAGAAGATTTTTGTGTGTTTAAGAAAAAACTGTTATTTATAATTTTCTCCAGGAGAAGGTAAGTAGTTCTAATTTATTTTAATGATATGCATCTAACAGTTTGCCACTAACACATTTGCATAATTATAGACACCTCCCAGAGCATTATTCCAGGTAGAACAGTGTGGTAAAGCAAGAGGTGGTTTAGTCATGAGAACCCATGATGGGTATGATGCTCAGGATTCCTACAAGCGTATGAGAGATGCCATGGGAGAAAATTTCCGTAACAGAAATGATGACATAGAATCTAATGGAAGAAGGTTCCAAGAGACACCGTCAGATGTTGCAGCCACCATGAGAAGCTTGATTAAAGCCCAGGAAGAGCAGCACCAGTTGAATGCTGCCATGTTGCAGAGTTTGATAGATTTGCAGAGAAAGATAGATTCTAGATGGGGTACAACAAGAATAGAAGGCAGTAAGAGCAGTACTAGGAGAAGGAGAAGGACTTCTAGTCACGATCATCTGACTCCGAAGAATCTAGCGTGGATTCAAGCTCTTCTTCTCGTAAAATAAAAAGAATTAGACACCATAGAGATCGCTCTCGGGATGAGTTTAAGAAAGCTAAACCTCCTACATTTGATGGTGAGATACAGACTGGACAAGAGGCCGAAGCTTGGATTCTTGGGATAAAGAAGTACTTTCAAGTGCAGGATTATTCAGGAAATATGAAGGCAAGAGTTGCCATATTCAATCTGAATGGGAGAGCATCTATTTGGTGGGAACAATTCAAGCAAGTAAAGAAGATTAGTGAAAGGAAACTGAAGTGGAAACAGTTCAAGAAATCTTTCAAGCAGAAATACTTCTCTGACATGTATTATGATGAGAAGATTAAAGAGTTCCATGAGCTGAGATTGGGACAATAGACCATGGATGAATATGCAAATAAGTTCTTGGAATTATTGAGGTATGTCCGGTACATCAGAGATGAAAAACTGAAGGTCCAGTGGTTTCTGAGTGGATTGCCTCAGTATTACAAAGATAGAATTGAGTTTTACGAACCTAGAAATCTTGAAGAAGCCATAAGGAAGGATAAGTATTGCTATGAGCAAAGCAAAGGTAAACCTGATTACCATAAGGCATGGAAGGACAAGAAGAATGAGAAGTTTGACCAAAGGAGGAAAGGTTTCAAGCCTTCTAGATTCAGGAATCAGCAGAAGCAACCATCCCAAGCTGCGAGTAATCTAGTTGGAAAAACAAGTGGAAAGCCTAAAGAGCCACAACAAAATGAAGGTCCACTCAAATGTTGGAAATGTGAAGGACCCCACTTGTGTAGATATTTTCCACTTGAGAATGAAAGTGCAAGACCAACTTATAACATTCAAGAAGTGGAAACAGTGGGTCAAGTAGCAAGGGCAGTCCCTAGAATTTATGCAGCACTGGAGGACCACCAGTAAGATCATCAGTCAACTGTGGTTGAAATTGTAGGTAATATTGTTGAACAATCTGTTTCTATTTTGATTGACCTTGGTTCTACTCATAGTTACATTACTCCTAGAGTAGTGGATATTTGTGCTTTTAAGAAGGTAAAGCATAGAAAATCTTGGTTAGTTCAGCTAGCCACTGGGACTAAGAGAAAGGTCAGTGAAGTGGTAGAGAAATGTCTATTGGTCATGAATGGATTGATCACTTATGTAGATCTGAATGTTCTACCACTTGGTTCTTATGATGTTCTCATTGGAATGGATTGGTTAGAAGCTCACAGAGTGAAGCTTGACTGTTACAACAAGACTTTTGAATGCATAGATGAAGAAGGAAACCCAATAGTTGTGAAAGGTATTCCAAAGGTAATTTCAGTAAGGCAGGTTTCGGCAATGCAATTGAAAAAGTTCTGTAGGAAGGGTTTCCAGTTGTATGTAGCTCATATTTTGGAGACAACAGGAGATGAAACTCCTATATTGGAGGACTATCAGGTGCTACAGGAATTCAAGGATGTGTTTCTTGATGAGATTCCAGGGAATCCTCCATAGAGGGACATTGATTTCACAATTGAACTTGTGCTAGGAGCAGCACCAGTGTCCAAGACACCCTACAGGATGAGTACACCAGAGATGCTAGAGTTGAAGATGCAACTGTAAGAGTTGTTGGAAAAGAAGTATATTTGGTCGATCATGTCTCCTTGGGGAGCACCGGTTTTGTTTGTAAAGAAGAAAGATGGTACACTCAGGTTATGTATTGATTACAGATAGTTGAACAAGGTCACTATGAAGAATAAATATCTTTTGCCTGGGATTGATGACCTCTTTGATCAAATGAGGGGAGCAAATGTATTTTCCAATATTGACTTGAGGTCTGGTTACCATCAGGTGAGAATCAAGGATGAAGACATTCATAAGACAACCTTCAGAACAAGGTATGGGCACTATGAGTTTGTAGTGGTACCATTTGGTCTCACAAATGCACCAGCTACATTTATGTGCCTTATGAATAGTGTCTTCAGCAGGTATTTGGACAAGTTTGTTCTTGTTTTCCTTGATGACATTCTTGTTTATTCTAAGAATGAGGAAGAACATGAAGAGCATTTGAGATTAACATTGCAATTGCTCAGGGAGCATCAGCTGTATGCAAAACTGAGCAAGTGTGACTTCTACAAAGATAGAATTCAGTATTTGGGTCACATTATCTCAGAAGAGGGTATATCTGTGGACCCTGAAAAGATTGAAACCATTATGAATTGGCCTACTCCAAGAAATGTGATGGATGTAAGATATTTTATGGGACTTGCAGGATATTACAGGAGATTCATTGAGGCATTCTCCAAAGTTGCACATGCCATCACTTCTTTGCAAAAGAAGGGGATACAGTTCGAATGGACATCGAGGTGTGAAGAAAGCTTCCAGAAATTAAATAATATTCTCAACAGTGCACCCGTATTGAAAGTTGTAGATCCAGAGAAAGACTTTGTGGTGTGTACCGATGCATACAGACAAAGGATTGGAGGAGTTCTTATATAGGACAACCACGTGATATGTTATGAGTCAAGAAAGCTGAAGGAGCATGAGAAGAACTATGCCACTCATGATCTCAAGCTTGCAGCCATAGTACATGCTCTCAATATGTGGAGGCATTACTTGATGGGTAGAATATTTGAACTCAGGATAGACCATTGTGGTATGAAGTATTTGTTTGAATAGCCTACTCTGAATGCTAGGAAGGCGAGATGGCTGGAATTTTTATGCAAGTTTGATTTTGAAATTAAGCACATAAAGGGGAAAGAGAATAAGGTAGCTGATGCACTCAGCAAGAAGGTGCAGGAAATGCATGTGGAATCTCTTAGTATTTTCCAATCAGATTTGAGGCAGTAGATTGTTAATCATACTGCTAGAGATGAATTGTATGAATAGGTAAAAGACAAATTGCAGTAGCAAAGTCTTGAGAAGAGGTATGAGGGATATAAATTGAAAGAAGATGGAATTCTTACTTATAAAGGAAGAATTTATATTCCGAATGTAGCAGATTTGAGGAGAGTTGTTATGGATGAAATCCATCAAGCTCAGTACTCTGCCCCCCCAGGATATCAGAAGAAAGCAATACTTTTGGACAGGAATGAAAAAGGACATGGATGAATACATTTCAAGGTGCATGAAATGTCAATAGGTAAAGATTGAGCATCAACACCCTGCAGGTTTGTTGCATCCTTTGCTAGTTTCGGAATGGAAATGGGAAGTTATTTCCATGGATTTTATTACAGGATTGCCGATGACTTGGAGACAACATGATTCCATCATGGTTGTGGTAGACAAGTTGACTAAGGCAGTGCATTTTATACCAGTGAAGTCTACGCATAAGACTGATGACATTGCAAATATCTTCATGAATGAGATTTTCAAATTGCATGGCTTACCGAAAGCAATAGTCTTTGACCGAGATGTCAAATTCACTTCCAATTTTTGGAAGGGGTTGTCTGTAGATTTGGGTACAAAGCTAAACTTCAGCATTGCCTACCATCCTCAGACAGATGGGAAGACAGAAAGAGTTAATCAGGTTCTTGAAGATATGCTTTGCATGTATGTGATGGACAAACCAACCAAGTGGGAAGATTACTTACACTTGGTAGAGTTTGCTTATAAGAATGGATAGCGATCATCCTTAGGGATCTGTCCATATGAAGCTTTGTATGGAAGGAGGTGTAGAACACCAGTGACTTGGGATAATCCAGTGAACAGGGTTGTGCTTGGACCATAATTGCTCAAAGAAATGGAGCAAGAGGTTGTAAAGATCAGATAGAATCTGAAAGCAGCATAGGATAGACAGAAAAGCTATGCAGATAAGCATATGATGAACATAGAGTTCAGTGTTGGGTATCATGTTTACCTCAGAGTGAGGGAAAGGAAAAGTTCCTTGAAGCTTGGAAGTTGTGCCAAGTTGTCACCAAGATATTGTGGGCTATTTGAAGTGCTTGAAAGAATAGGGCTTGTTGCATATAGACTTGCATTGCTTGCTAGTACTAGAGCTCATAATGTTTTTCATGTTTCTTTGCTTAAGAAATATGTACATGATCCTAACCATGTGATAAATTGGGATGTGATTCGGGTGGAATCCGAGGGAGAGTTCCAAATCGAGCCAATGTGCATCCTCAACAGAAAGGTCACAATGCTCTAGAACCGAGCCATAGGGAAGGTAAAGGTGAAATGGGAGCACTACGGACCTGAAGAGGCTACATGGGAGTTGGAGGATGCCATGCGATTGGCACATCCATTTTTGTTCAATTCTGCGGAACACTAAGGCTGTACTAGTGTAGCATTTTGTTCAAATTTTGTAAAGCACTGAGGACAGTACTATTGAAGGGGGAGGGGAATGTAACACCCCGGTTTTGACCCCATTTGCATTAAATATACATGATACATATATTGTAAATAATCATGGTGAGGAGATAAAGGCAAAGGCCCCACCATTGATTTGGTTATGTTATGTTTCGGATTCGAATTGTCACCGATGGTATATCGGGACCTACGACACGTATTAAATTGTGCCATCATGTAAATGTGCATTTTAATTAACAAAACCCAACTAGCTATGTTCACTGCAACCATATTGAAAATGGGAATGATTTCCTAAGGTTAAGGGGGGGGATTGCTAAACCTGGATCCCATGGGGAAAAGCCACGTGTCAAACCTTAAACCCCTGTTTTAGTTGAGGTAGTTAATGATGGGTAGGGGTGTGTTAGCACTCAGAATGTACCCAGGTTGTAAAAGGCACACCCCGAGGTAACAGCAAAACCACTTTAGGAAAATATTGATATTATCTCCCTGAGAGGGATCTCTCAATATGAACTTTGCAAATTGCAAGATCAAACGGTAACAATATTTAAAAGTTTATTTGGTTGAAACAATCACATATCCATTGGGAAACGGAGTCATATACATATAAAAAGATTCCCAAATTGCATACACGGGATTTTCCAAAGGCAAGATAATCACATAATTGCAGTCATTTCATTTGTCAGGGTGAAAATAGAAGAAATGAGAGAACAACCCATCAATACAGAGCGTCTAAGACGAATTCCATATCAACTTTAGTAGAAAAGATCATATAATACCTGAAACGATGAATAGAGCATAAGCATATGAATTCTAAACATCAAACACTATGTTCCAGATACGACAGAAAAAACAGAATGGAGCGTTACACAGGAAAAATCACAAATCACACAGAGAAAGAAAGCACAGACTGCAATGTCAATGATACATGAATCTCTGAAAAAAGAACTCTCATGCATTCATTTGGTATTAAAAAATGAGACGGATATGTTCTCCACAAAATTACTTCATTTGATGGGTTCCAACCCCCATCTCATAAAAGAGATACAAATTTATAGATCAAATAATAAGTCTGCCTCCAGCAGATCAATAACAGAATGACCGGCGTAAATTAGAGTTTGTAACTGAAATCCTACACCACTAGGAAGTTGTTACAATTCTATTCCTAACCGATCATAAAGCATGAAACAACTGGATAACAAACTTTGGTCCATCAGCTCCGAATCTTTGCTCCAACAGCACCACATCTTTTGCCAACTCAGCTCCGAGTATTTGCCCCCATCAGCTCCACAGTATCTGCCACTTGTTCCTACGGAGGAAGAGTAAACTTTGTTTTCCCCAGACGCTCTACAGCCTTCCACTGTTTGGAACTTGGGGTGTCGCTTTCCATCATTTCCCGGATGGCTACCTCGAGCTCCATGTATATTTCGTAGGACTTTTTAGGAAATATGGTTCTGATAGCTGTGAACTTCTGCAGGACTTTGAAATCTTTAGTTAGCATGTCCACAATGGTTTGTCCCGACAGGCTTTTCTCCAGCTCATTAAACTTTGAATGGTCCATACAAGCCCTGACAATCAGGTGATTATAATGTTCCTGTGGGAGCATTCAACCCTTTTCGTTCCAGAAGCATGGCAACCCGTCTTCGAACAGCCCTTCAAACTCTTTTTTGAACCTGTTGACCTGTACCATTAATTCTTCTGATCTGTCCTGAACAATCTTCATTAAATGGTGCTTGTGAATGATTTTCTTTGCTGACAGGATTATTGAGACTCTGTCCTTTATTCCCATGTCATGCAACTTTTGATATGTTAGTGAATTCAGGAAATCCAGGGTGTTTTGGGCTGTAGCGAGAGGTCTTTTCGCCATGTGTTCGTTTACCACTCTCAA
>LPNX010368546.1:0-26439 GCA_001517045.1 Pseudotsuga menziesii
TGAATCCCTTCATATGTTTGGAAGCCCCACTGTCTATAAGACAATCATCACTTCCATGAGTAATGTTACCTGTGAGAGCTGATATCAGAACATATTCATCCTCACTGGAAGAATCTTCACTTTCATATCTGGATCTCTTTCTGGATGGTTCATCATCCTCTGCAGCATGAGCATGATTACTTCTTTGGCCTCGTCTCCCTCTGAAACTGGAACCTCTATACTCATGCAGGTGTCAATCTATTTTCTTCAGAGAGATCATATACTTCTAGTCTTGGAAGTTTTCAAATTCCCCAAGCTTGTCACCAAGCTGATGTGATATATCATATTGAAATGAGAACCTCAACTGGAAATAGCAAAGGATTAGATCTTACCGATTTGAGGTGTCCGTCCTTGACCCGGAGTTCGCTGATCTAGGGTTTGTCGCAGAAACCCTAATTTTCAAAACTTGGAATCTTTTAGATCTTATTGGATGAGAAGATATATCTCTTCAAATGGAGCTGTCCAATGTACTCCTTTTTTGAAAACAGTGGAGGGAAGCTCCCGGAACAGGAAGCCCTAATTTTCTGATTTCTTCTGCAGAAATTCCTGTTACTGTTTCTGTGATATATCCGAAATTACTGATCCTCTGTGTCTGAATTTTCGCACTGAGGTAACCTCGCATGTCTCTGATCCAACAACACAGGTTTAATCATAATTGGTTTCACCATTTGGGATTTATGATCCTTTTCCCAAGGTGACCTGTTACAGGACTGTTCAGAACAGCGAAGTTGTACGGCCTTCCACGTGTCACTGGTTCATCTTCTGAGTCTAACCTTCGGAACATAGAAATTAAAGTCCGTGCCATTTCTGTAAAATATTCCATAATTCCATTTGGACCTCTGTAGCGTAAGATATAGCAGATCTCCCCAGGTGTCCTGTTTAGGGATGAATTATGGAAGAGGCTGGAACCCTAACTTGGAGAGATCATATCTCCCAAAATATAGCGAATCAGAGGCTTCCCTTTTTACACAATGTTCATCAGGATTTTATATTCATCCCCTGCAATTTTCCGCTTCTGAGAATTCGCCGATCTCGGCATATAGCGACTGTACCAAAACTTAGCAGTTTTAGTATTTAGGGTTTCTCCTAGCTCAGGGTCAAACTAGGGTTTGACTTTACCAGAGATTTCTCCAACCAAATTTACTGATCTAGGTCTCTAAATTTCGGTTTTGATGAGGAGAACAATCCTATGCTGGTCTCACCCAAAAATTCCTCTTCTGTAGAAAGCCCTAATTTCCACATCGAAACTGAAAATGCTTGAAATTGAATTCCGTATCGACAGAAAGATGCACCCTTCAATGGAGAGTCATCCTAGCATACTTGTGCTGAAAATATGTGGAGGAAGATCCACAAAATAGGAAGCCCTAGTTCCTGTAGCTGCACAATGTCTTCTTCTCAGGTTAGCTCTGATACCATGTCTGTTTTTCAACATTTAAGCTAGCATTATAATAAGATCTTTTCACTGAGAGAATAACAAGCACAACAATCACATAAGCACATCACAAGAGACAAGAGACACAAATATTTTAGGAGGGGAAACCATAAATGGAGAAAACCCCTCAACTTCCTCTAAGATAGTATCACCACAAGATGTGATCCCAAAACAGTAAGATGACCTCTCAACACAACAGCAGCCTTCTGTCTTCTGTCAAGCCAAAGATTTCCTTCTCCAAAAGTGCACCACACTTGAGAGAGAAAGAGAGCTAAGTCACAAGTGATAAATAGAGAGACTCTCACTCTCTATTTATATTCTTCTGTTGACTTGAAGTGCACTCAACCTAATAATTACTACTCGAGCCTACACCTTAATTAGTGTATAATAACCCAAGTGCCCCTTAAACTGTGGGGACTTACCTAATGACTTGATATGACTTGTTTACATTATAATCCTCCCGATCGGAACATCGGGGCATTACCACATGACTCAAATACATAATAGAAACATCCCGGAATAAACATCGGGTTACAATAATATAAAATACATAGAAGAATACATTCCGAAGTTAGCCTTGGCGGAGCCTAGAAATGGGCTCTATCTTAAGAAATACTATGCATGATCTTTAGTCCAGGTTGCTTGTTGTATATTATTGTACAACATTTTTGCATAGTTAGGTCTCATTTATCGTGATCGGGTTTGTGATTAGTTTTCATTTCTTGTGGAAGATGTCAATGGAATCTTCCACTTACATAGGATTCGCGGATGGTGCAAGCCGTCACACTCAACACTCAGCCTCAGCTGCTTGGGTGATTTATACTCCTATGGGTCAAGTATTGTCTTCAGGAGGTGTATGTCTACGGCCATCTTCCAACAATGTTTTTGAATATAGCGCCGTTATTGAGCTTCTACGGGATGCCATCTCGCATGGTGTTCTCTCTCTTAAGGTACGTATTGATTCAGAGTTAGTAGTGTCACAACTAAATGGTTTGTACCATGTTAGATATCCAACGTTATTGAGGAGATTCTTATGGGTGAGATTGTTAGAATGGAAATTTGAGAGTATCACATATACACACATTCCAAGAAATTATAATGAAATTACTGACTCATATGCTAACTACGTGTTAGATTGGAATTTGTCTCATTCATTATAAATTAATCATAAACACAATTTTTACACATGTAAATAAATAAACGGATCACCATAAAACTTTTTTATATACATAAAAAATGTGGTAATACATAGTGTCATAATACAAAAGTGGAGCTTTCAAAGCTTCCATCATATACATGGTAGTACAAAATAGATACACTCCTAGGTGTCTAGTCCTATGGAGGAGGGTTTTGATCATGATATGTCACCACGGCTCTAGATAGCCGCCGGAATAAACGCACCCATGCGCGTGGTACACCCACCACCTGTCGCTGCATGGCCTTAAGCAAGTCCTCGACTTGCGCCATGGGAACTCTATGAGTCAGTCGCACAAATTTGGTATGGATGTTTTGGAGTGTTTGCTCCGCATCCACACCAGTGATATCGTCTCCTCTTCCCCTCCGTCGATGACATGGGAATCCCTCTCGTCGCCGTGGTCCCACATCTACACATGAATAGTAGATGTCACTATGTATTGTCACCCAAAAACATGTCTTTTTGATTTCACATAATCATGAAAACACAAAAAAATTAAATAATTCAAAAATTTTAAAAAGGAGTGAGGGTTGAGATTCGTTACCTATGTCTCCGAATGCTGATCCTGGTGGCAATGGCATGTCCGGATCCCCTCGAAAATCTATCCATGCATAGGGGCAGTCATCTATGGCAAAAATCTGTCGTCGCCACCATGGAAAAAAGTCAGCATGATAGGGCTTGGCCACCCTACCACCCCCCAGTCTACACATCGCATCTGTCGAACATCGTTGGGCTGGATCTTGAACCCCGTGGAGATGAACATCCACTCTAGGGCTCAATCCTGGAACACGCTCGAAGAAAAACATGCTCAGTATGCTGCTGAACCCGAAGTTCCGTATCCTGCCTGCCTTACACTCACTGAGCTGATGTTTCATGTTGCTCAGTGGTGTAGTACTCCATTCATACACGGTCGGTCTCATACACTCCACCGCATAGAACATCTATGCTCGAGAGACCTGATGGAGTGATGCTATGCCTGCTATCCTGCCCAGCGTCAGTAGTATGGCCTTTAGGCCCAGCACCTATATAGCGTTGGTGGGAACTTGACTCCCCAGCTTCTCAGTATCTGGGTAGTAGTACACTGCTATGTACTCATCGATAGTGAGCCCATGACCTGGCCCACCTCAGGAACGAAGGTTCACCACTTCCCATCATCTAGATAGACCTGTGATGAAGTAGATATCCTCCACCTCAATGGTGAGGGACATACCATCTATCCAGAAGGACTCTGATTCTGGATCCCAATAGTCTACCAGCATCTGTAGCAGCCCTGGTTTGGCCCTCAAGCCACCTATGCACCAAAACTTATAGATTCCACATGCACGTAACACTTATTGAGCCCTTACATCGGCCCTTACAGCTTCCTCTACTTCACCATGTTCGCGTTCTTGCCATTCTAGCACCATCCTGCATGAGAAATTGACTAAATGTCCATTATATCTTTGTAAATCCACTTGTGCGGCGTCATACGCGGCTGTTTTACAAACAGCCACGTATGTACGCGGTTTCTAGCCCCTTTTCCGCGTATAGCCAGCCCTATACGCGGGAAAAGTTTCGATACCCACATGGGCCGCAGCGCTCATGTAAGACTGGCCTTAATAACCACATTTGACCATGAAAACTTGAAAAAATTGTATTGAAATGCAAGCTGAGAACATGAGTAAGTACCTGGAAGAAACGGTTGTGAATTCCGCCGGATGGATCTCCTGGAATTTGCAGTTGAAAATCAGAGCTCCAATGGGTAAAAGTTTCAAATGATTTCTATTTTTTACTATTTATAGAAAAATTTTCAAATATTTGAAAATTTTTACCCCCTTTTCTATAGTTTTGACAGTTTCTAATCATTTTGGACCATTTCTGACATAATTTGTGATGTAGAAGACCATTTGTAGTGCCGTTTCAGCCTTTGGATTGACCCGTTCGTGCCCATCTCAGGTATCTTGTCTACACTAGCATATAGGTTAGGATCACCACCGTTTGCATTTTGGATGACCTTATGACCATGTCACTATATCTGTAGGTACGAACCCACTCTATTATGTCACAGAACCTTCTTGCTGCTTTAGAAGTGGCGTGATATGAGTGGTAGAGCCTCACCTTACATGGGTACCCTAGTTAGCACCTTATTTGTATTTGGTACCCATGCCGATGTTTCTCCCTTTAGGGTGTGGGAGTCCATTGTATAGTATTTCCATGACATTTCGCAAGAGCCTCATACTCCTCTTGATCTTATGCTGGCCATGTTCCCTCCGAACTCCCTTGTATCAAGTTGTGAATGCATTATCATGAGCTTTGCCTGTCTTATTGAGCTTTATGCCGGCTCCCCTGACATTGCGTTTCAGCCATATAGCCCAAGCTTGTCTCATGTCTAGCCATGCATAGCCATTTTTTATATCCTTCGCAGCTTGATCTTTCCTTTTTACCGGGAGGGGATTTTCCCCCGAGTGTCGATATCCTACACATGTGTCCTTACATTGAGCATAGGTATGTTCCACTGCTTGGAACTAGTTTGTTTTCCCTAATGACACTTGTCTCCTCCTAGTTTGTAACTATAAAGCTAGTTTATTCTTTTTTCAAGCTTTTCAAATAACTGAAAAAGTCCAAAAAAATAAAAAAACCAAAAAGCCGGATGGGAAAAGATATTATCTTTGGCAGCTTTCGAGTCGTGTCGCCTTCAAACAGAGCACTATATATCACATCCATTGGTTGGGTTATAGTTTGACTTTACGAGCTATACTCATTTATCTGAGTTTATCTCCACTGACTGGTTATGCTTCCAGTCCCTATGGAGCCTCTATTGATGCCTCTTGTGTCATAGAGATGTCCTAGTTTGTATATCGAGTCTATGCTGCCTTTATTCAGTCACCATATGCCGTTATGATCTTGTTCGAAGGAAGTTGAAACCTGAGTCGGCCATTCCTCAGTTATCTTGGCTTTGCATGTCAGCCATTCTCGGTATAGTTACTGGTTCGTGCACCTTATGATCGAGTCCTTCCATAATATACAGCTTTGCTGAGTACCTCGTGTTGGATGATGGGGGATTCCCTAATGCCCTCCTTCCAACGGATTTCATCCCATTGACTTCAGATCATTTATTCTGGGATTGGAGTCTAGAGTCATTTTGAGTTCCTTGAGACTTGCAGTCATCAGTGGCAGGTTCTCTCGCCATCGACAGTTATGGGAATACATCAATGTCCCCTGATCGATGGACTCTCTCAAGTGTTCGACCTCGACACATTTATTCACACTTGTTAGTTTTCACTCTAGTACCTTGATTCCCATTTTCATTATCGGTGGGTAATCTCGCGTCTGTTAATGGTATACATCAATGACCGGTAATCAGATGATGGACTACTATGTTCGACCTCGACACATTTATTCACACTTGTTAGTTTTCACTCTAGTACCTTGATTCCCATTTTCATTATCGGTGGGTAATCTCGCGTCTGTTAATGGTATACATCAATGACCGGTAATCAGATGATGGACTACTATGTTCGACCTCGACACCTCTATTCGCATAGTAGGACATGTACTCGTAGCGGTGTATGTAGAAGACCTTCCAGATTGGTGGCATCTCTTATATGCTACCTCCTTGATCGTGCCAGTGTTCATGAGATTTCAGCTCTCGTGACTTGTTCCAGTATATGTCAGACATTTCCAGCCACTATGGAGATCTTGATCTATTGTATATCTTCAGCCTTTGTGGAGATCATGGTCCTTTGTATATCTTCATCATGGAGATTCTGATCTATGTATATTGTACATGGCTATGACCACATATGTGATATCATGTTTCATGCCTATTCATGGCCATTGTACTCTTATGTATCTGGGACTGCTATATGTGTTCACAGTTATATGCAAAGTTGTATTACGGTATTATGCTGATTGGGTGGCTGGTCTTCCATTTGGGTACCTTCATCACTTCCTTTCTGGGATTGACTTATAATGTATTTTGGCCATCGTATAACCCCTCTAATCTCATACATTAGGGGGCATCTGTTATAGCAGATTTCACCACACTAGGTGAATCACACATTGTATGGCCTTCCCCTGTCCCGCTGTAGACTCATTAGCCCCTATGGACCACTTTTTGTCTTTTGATGTGTCCTTGATCATCCCTAAAAACATAAGAAAAGTGATACACGTGGCTTTTTCCCCGATAACCGTGTACATACGCGGATCTGACCCCTATAGTCGCGTACATCGGTATGTGTGCATAATCCAAATCCTTTTGGAGTTTTCCTTGACTTGGATCCGACTCATATGACTCCTGGCCTTCCATATGCCTTGAGATTGCACGTATTTGATCTTTCAATATCCCTTTGAAAAACTATATAAGGAACCCCTTGGTACATTGAAAGCATAAGAGAGAATTGAGAGTAACAAAACTATAGTCCATTGTTGCCAGAACTTATGCTTGAGTCTGCATCCCTTTGTCCCTTGGAGCACTATTGTGTTCTTCCCAAGCTTTCCTTTTACTAGTAAGCTTGCTATTGAAGTGATGGAGGATTGAGGTGGTGGAGGCCCAAGTGGGGGATTCAGTTTCTCTGGTTCGCAGACGTGCCGTCAGAGGTTGTCACTTGTAATCTTTGATTCATAATAATAGAAATATCTTTTCTTGTCCAATAATGTGTATTTGAATGAATATTGTATCCATTGGAATATGTCAAATTATTTTACATTATTGATTATATATGCTAGAATAGATCTAACACCATGAAATATATTATGATTGTATTGTTTACTTGTTGTTGAGGACGTGTTATAACAATTCAAGCTGAAGATTGGAAAGCTCAACGGGGATCTACTTCAACCGCCTGGAATAAGGTATGAGGTTCGATCCTTTAGTGTTAGATGTTTTTATTTATATTGCATATTGGGAAAGATTTATTTCTAGAGTCTAGCTGTCTGTTGTGGTACCCCAATCCATAGGAATTTCTCTCCGTAACAAATGGTTACCAAAGAAGGGATTGGGACTAGCTTGTAGAAAAGACAGAGAAAAAAAAACTCTTTTTATGGTGTAATAAATGGTATTCCAGAGGAGGTCATATGATCTAATTTAAATAAGTTTTGAAATCCTTTCCAGTTTACTAGGTTTCCTTAGCTTATGTACCTACAAGTTTCTTGGATCAGATAAGGAAACTAAGCTACATTTTTTTGTGGAAAGTTTTCCAAGAGGATAAGTCCTATCATTGGGTATAAAAAATCCTTGTTGTTTTTCCAATCCATTAGCAACAAAAGAAGTAGGGAGAATATTGAAAGGTGAGGGTTTGTGGTTGAAACTAGCATACTATAAATACATTCACCCCTTATCTATAAAGGACTGGTTCTGAGCTAGAGATAAATCCTACGGGAATGTGCCTACAATGTGGAAAGCTATAATATTGGCATTTGATCTCATTGTGGATTGGTTGGTGTGGAGTGTAGGAAATGGTATATAGTTGAGAATAGGATAGGATCCATGGATGAGATTTAATTGAAATCATATACTTTCTCTAGAATTGGTAGAGACACTAAGGGACTAGGTGTTAAATTTAATGAACCATAGGATCTCAGGAAGCATGCATGATTTTAATGAGAAAAGAAGGGTGCAAAAAAGAGAGAAGAATTTAGTGGACACTGATCAATTACTCAAGGAAAAATTTCATGCACATGGAGACAAAATTGGAATAATATGATTACATCCATTAATAATTATGAAATGTGTAATACAATGGAAATACAAATAGGAGAATTCGAATACCTAATATAGGATTCAAATCTACCAACCTGGACTAACTCTAGATCTATTTCAATGTGGGAAAATCACCAGAAGAGAGCACTAATGCAACTCTGGATCATTGAATCAGTTCACAACCAGTTAACTAATGAATGTAGGTGAGAAAATTCTCCCTACATCCATTAAATCATGCAAACTAGAGTTAGGATGACTACTAATGATCTGACTTATGGGAATCAGAGCATAACTGAACACCTACTAGGGTCAACTACTGAATACTGCTAGTGGCACTTAGAGTGGGTTCCTAAATTATAGGGATTGGTCCCTGGAGCTCCTAAACACATGCAAATATTCCCAATGAGTGGTAGGTGTCTCATAGGTGTGTCCCCCATACACTAGTGAACTGATAGTGACCTCCTAAGGTACGAAAAGACAAAATAAACCAGGTGGGAAAAGGGAGGATTAATTAATAATCCTAACACTAGGTTTTCATTCATTAGGATCAAATCTGTGATATAGGCAACTCGATAGTCTTTATACAGGAATGGATAAATGCCAAATATTTGAGAATAATGGAAAAGGGAGAGACAACACTTTGGTAAGGGCATTTAAAGGTTCTTCACAACAATCCTATCAAATTAGTGGACTAAGATGACATACTTATTTGGTATAGGAATCCTATAGGTGGTCAATATACTCCAAGGATTGGCTATAAGGTATTTAGGGAGGAAGAATAAGCACCAACACTTCATTGGTGGCATACATCTATGTGTAAGTATAAGTGTCCTCCTAAATCCAATTTTTTTATATGGTTAGCTTTATCCAACAAGATTCTAGTCTGGCACTCTTTAGTTAGAAAGTTTGGGTGTGGCCCTATGAGATGTCCATTATGTAAGGACTTTGGGGAGAGTCTTAACCACCTTTTTATTCAATGTTCCTATCTTAGAGCAATGTGGGATTTTTCCTCTCATGATAGTGGTACATAGTTTTTATGGGTTGGTTGATGGACATAACTTAGGAGAAGCTTTAGAATCTTGGTCAAGCAACTTGGTCTATAAATACTACAAGGCCCTTCCAATAATATTTATCTAGGGGGTTTGGATCTCAAGGAATAAAGCTATATTTGAAGATATCTGCATCCCTCATCTTTATATGCATCAAACAGATTATCCATCTTAAGTCATTTTCCACAAAGAGACGAGGCCCATAATATTAGGAGGGTGGTAGAGGAGAATGTATAAATGAATGTTTGTTGGTCGTATTTTGATGGTTTGCCATAGGGAACTTTTTCTTTAGGTGGAACATGTGGTATATTATATTTATATGAATTTCATTGGACAAAATTTGGTGTAGTTATATGGGAAAGAACTACCAATATAACAGATCTATATGCTTTAAAGATTCTCCTAGTGTTGTCTATTATGAACGGAGTTCAAAAGCTGCGAATTTTTGTGGATTCTAAATTTGTCATTGATTGGAACAGATAGAGAATACCTCATAGGATTATACATATCAAGCCTTTACATGATGATATTGGAAGCATGTATGATCATATTCAAGATGTATCATATGCGCATATCTACAGGAAAAGGAATCATATGGAAGATGGTTTATTAAAGAATGTACTTTAGTTAGGCCTGGGTACATAGAACTGATGGGAAATGGAAAATGACACACTTTCATAACATGATCTAGGACCCCTATCAGAGTAAAAAGATGGTAACGTTCACTCAAATTTAGCTTATTATATTGTTAATATATGTTGTATAATTGTTATATAGGAAATGTATGCACTTAAACATGTAGATGAATAGTTTTTGAATGAGCATTATGCTAGAATGAGATATGCAATTCAACCTATTGTATTTTGGTTGTTGGATCTGTCACTTTTGATTAGGTATCTTGCTAGATTTAGTTTTCATTTTTTTGTAGTTTTTTTATGTAAGTCCTGTTATCCCGCTATCAAAATGGTTTATTATATAATATGAGGAACTTCGCATTTCTTTTGAGGTAAAAAGAGCTATCAAGCAATAGCTCACTAGTGAAGACATAAGAAAAAAATCTATCAAACAATAAATCACCTGTGAAGGCATAAGAAAGGCCCCTCTAGATCTATGGGTGTATTTTTTCCTATTTTTTCCTTTCTACCTTTATTAGCAAAAGGGGAAAATAATTTTTTTTTAACTTAAGGGTGAGTGCAAAAAGTTGAGGGACCTTTTAGATGCAATGGTAGAGTGAAGTCAATCACTCTTGAACCACAAAATAGAAATCATCCCAAGCTATCCTGACCCTGCCAAGCCTAGTCCCGAGTCTGCCAAAAGGCATTCCAATTAGGAAATAGACGAAAATGTGCCCTTGTTTTGTTGATGCAAATTGCTCTCCCATTTACTAAAACCTGTTTTATGGTTAAAATGGGTCGATCCCACCTTTTTCTCCACAACGCCGTGTTGTTGGAGCTTGGACAGAGAAGAACAAGAGTGGGAGAATGAGTTTTGGGTGAGCCAAAGCCATCAACCTCCACCTTGGGATCAACTTCTTATTTGTGAGGTATTTTCCTCAAATATTCTCATATTTTCCTCAAATCTTCTCATGATTTTTCCCCTAAATTCATTAATTTATTTTCCCTAATTTGAAATTAAACCAAAATGTTTAATTTATATGGCCAATGGAAACCAAAACCCCAATGGAATTGGCCAATGGAAACCAATGGAAACCAAAACCCCAATGGAATTTACATGGCCAATGGAAACCAAAACTCCAATTTAATCATAAAAATCAAATAATTTTGATTATTTACCAAAATTCATACCCAAAATTCACATGCCCAATGGAAACCGAAACCCCAATTAACTCATAAAAAGCAAATCAATTTCATTATTTCCATATGCATATTCACAAGCATCCTTGTGAATCCATACCAAAATTCACAAATATGCAAAGTTTGTCAAGTACATTGCAATTTTTCATAAGTAATTTACATGCCCAATGTAAACCAAAACCCCAATTAACTTAAAAAAAACAAATGAACTTCACTATTTGCATATGTATATTCGCAAGCATCATTGTGAATCCAAACCAAAATTAACAAATATGGAAAGTTTTTCAATTATATTGCAAGCTTGCATACAACTAAAAAAAAATCAAGTAGAATTCATATCTTCCCTAAAATACATAAACAAACATGGTAAATCCCTTGCCTCTATCCAAAATATTGAAGTTGGTCATCCAATAACATCAATAAACACCTTATAGTTTTGATGAAACTTCCTAATCCAAGTGTTAAAATAAGGTATAGAAGCTCCCTATTATCCCTAAAGTTGAACCTAGACTATAGGGGTTCAAGCTTAAGGAAATGTTTTTCAAAAAATGTACAAATCAATGAAATCAAAATGAAAACCAAGCTGGTATGAAATCAAAGCTATTGGAAAAATCACACAATTATCAATGAACTAGGCTGGTATAACATAAAAGCTATAAGAAAATCAAACAATTATCGAAGAACTAGGTTGGTGAAATTAGAGCTATAAGAAAATCATGAAATCATACAGGAACTGTATAACAAAAACCAAACACAAGGTCCAATATCTCAGTAACTATGATCATAAAGTCATGAAATGAAACTGCCTCTGTTTTATGAAAGTATAACGGATAATTGTACTTCAAAATAAGAATCACTCTAATGGAATTAAATGGACCATATACATGATAAATTATAAGAAACACAACTCATAACATACACAGACAAATCATAATCATGCTCATTCAAGATAGAACCTGTATTGAAGCTGTAGAGTATTTATGTTATACAGACAGTGATCAAAACTGGGCTTTCATAACTCCAAAATTTCCAACCTTTGTCTCCTCTCGAAACCCCCTTAAATACAAAAAATTGTTTTTTTTAAACTAACCATAAGATCCTATATCTAAGGATCGAACCTCCTCAAAAATAGGGAAGTCAATCCCTTTTAAAAAGTATTTAAGATCAAGTGTAATACATCTGTCAATTAAACAACATAATTTCAAAAGAAAACTACAATTCAACTTCTAAAGGCTTCTAGAAGCCTCTGCTAGTGTAGCTAAATCACTCAAAACCTGTGACCACTTCTGCAATTTAGCGAATTCAGAATCCTTATTTTCTTCCTTGTTCTGAGCTTTGACTCATTCCAGCTGCTTCTGAATGGCTCATTTCTCCCTTAGAATATCTTTGGAAATTATCAGCAACTTTTGGTATTCTGTATCCTTATCCCTCTTATTCTTTTTGCTCTTCGTTTTTTAGGGAATTCTGTTGCTTCTTCATTGAAAGACACCACACTAGTATCATCTTCCCTTTTGGCTTCCCATTCAGATCCAAATGCCTCTGCGAAGGCCTGACGAGTTGACTGTTTTGAACTTTGAGATGACCTCCATTGTTCAGGTCGTTTTGAATACCTAGTCACATCACAAATTCTTAACAGACGTGGACCATGTTTTAATCTTGAGAGTTGTGCTTCCACGTAGGCAATTCAGAAGCTATAACCTCCTTAAGTGCCACATCAGCTACAAGAAAGCACTTCGACACAGTAAATGAGCTAGAAGGCCGATGTGCCAATTCACCAAAATGACCATGTAACTTCGAAATAACTCTATGCTTCTGCTTTAATGGAGCATTGGAAGAAAGGAAGGCTTCAATTATTCGGCTACCACCAGGATCTTTTGTAGCTTCAAGGATATGATTAATTTCCATGGATGCAAAGCTTGAGAAAAACTGCTAAATGAAGTCACTTGGATAGTTGAAAATGATTTGCAACATTACACAACCAAGAACCGACATCTTATCTCTAGATGGCCATTGCCACTTTGATCTCCCAGTACCACATGAGAAATTTTCCAGATGAAGAATGTGTGGCACAATATAGTTTGGAGAAGCAGTATCAAAATTGACAGCATGGGATAATGCTCGACAACACTCACGTTGATGCGTTTCAAAGCAGCGAAAAGCACCAATCAGAGAAGCAACTACACCTGCTTTTATTGCTTTTAGTAACTCTGTGAACTTAGAACCAATTTCATCCCAGATCATATTTACTTGACCCTGGTGTCTTGAAGAAGAAACCAATGACTCCAAAATAACCTCCATTAAATGGCTGCCAGTTGGATCCATCACAATATAAAATCTATCAGAGTTTGAAAACAAACCCTAGCTGCTTCAAACCCCAATGTTGTTGTTCGTGAATAATGAACATTGACAGTATACAAACGGCTCTCTGAATATCCTTCTCCAGTTAGCCAGCAAAATAATGAGACATATTTTTAGGGAAAAGGATGAATTATGTCGACTCTGCCACGATCAGTACTAATATTCATTGCATGTAGTGTTTTAATTTCAAAATGAGAACAAGTGTACAATTCCATAAATGGCACGATAAAATCCATCATTTTATGGACAGGGACGCCTTTAAAGCATATTCATACCGAATGCTGAATATCATGAATATAACTATAGTTCCTTATCCCATTTATATTCCATGGTACTTATAAATAACAAACTTTTTAATGAAATACCCTTTGAAACTCTACTGCCAGTTTGTGAAATGCTGCCAATTCTAACAATCCACTATATAATATAAAATATCTTGCACATACATAGGTTTATGACTAATGAGTGAAGATTTTGATGATTCATAAGACTAAAAGAAAACCATAATGGCGTTCAATCAAACATAACGCGTAAAACAAAGCAAAACTTTTAAAAATAAAAACACATCACAATCAAAGATCTTAAGGTAAAAAGGTCAAACAACCTTAGAGATAACACTCCCCATGCTTAACAAATATTTCCTCTTGACCGAAGGGTACTTTTTGGTTAAGGTCAAGACAATGAAGTTCAACAATAGGCTCTACGAACATCAAGATACACAGGGAGGTTGATGTGTTTCATTACATGCCAATCACATAATATCATACATGATAGAATCCTATGGAAACATTACAACCATAAAATCCACTATACACACTTATGCATTTAGTCTCCAATGGGTATATAGAAAGAGGGAAAAGAACTAAAATAACATCAAATGGAATCCATACATGGCCCAAATTACATATAAACAAAGATCTACTAAATATACTTTGGATTCAAAAAAACATCACGCTACAACAAATAATTACATATCTAACAAAATCGTTTCCTATACTGGGATTTTATTCATCAATAGCACATTATGCCTCCTATTCTAGGGTCTAGTCATTGCCTCTACCTGCAATCTGGGAGCTGGTCCTGCAAGGGAAGTAGTCAGCGCCTCACAATTTCGATGAAACTTCATAATCCAAGCCTTAAAATAAGCTAGAGGAGCTTCCAATCAACATATGCACATAGGACATTTTATGGACACATGCATATGGAAATTGGAATTAATACTTGAATTTAGGACATAAATTTAAAATGAAAAAATCTTAAATGTTTATTCTTTACTATAAATTTCAAGATCAATTTTAAAATTTAAATAATAGATTTAGTTTATGTTGTTATTTGTCGTACATCAGTTTTATACTTTTCAGTGCTTAGAGATGTCATTATATCATGTGTTTATTTTTCCAATGATATTTTATTTGTATTTATGATTGCAGTGGATACTATGGATAACAATGCTAAGATATTGAGGGTTATTGACCATCTCAGAGAGATTGGTTCTTCCTGGAGGGGTGGAGATGAGCTCCATCGCTCCTTATCAGGCTCATTCTTTACTATTGTTGATATGATCGGAAGATTGAATGATGCTTTGTATAGCATCGCATCCTACAGGGAGAGAAAACGACAAGAATACGTTGATGGGTTGAGCTACAATGAGATAAAGAAGTTGAAAATAACCAAAGAACACATTTATACATTGTTTAGAGTGCCTAGGATAGATGAAATTCTGGAGAGCACCAGGACACATATTTCGGTTGAGTGGTGCACCCTTCCACCCATTAGAGACCATTGGATGGATATATGGTACATGGTTTTTGACATTCCCCAGCACAACAATAGGGAAGTACCATTTTACTTCCTCTAAAATTTGTATGTAGAGTTTGTGATGGGGAAACATGTCAACTATTTTGACATGTTGGGATTCGAGGGTTTGGTAGGGGGATTCCCCAAAATCGACCCAATTTTAGGCATAGATATGCCAATCGATAGATACCTGCACCTTGTTCGCAAATACCGAGGGTAGACATCACTCATGCACATGATATGGTTTCCCAGACACAAGACACATTTCTGACTCTAGCTGAGATGGTTTATCGACACATGAGTACTATTGACCAGACATCGCCCTCTTCCTCTACTAGGGTACTACCACCAGATTCTAGTGGTAGAGGAACATCTATTGGTGGGGATAGAACCACATCCCATGGGCCTTAGAGCGAGCCACATGTGTGCACAACGTGTGGTCAATCCTGTTATGGTCCTGGACCAAGACATGGTAAATCTACAATGACTGGTGGTGAGGTAAGGACATTGTTAAAACTCTATTATTGTTCAATTTTTCATTTTTCCATAATGTATGTAACATATGAAAATATTCGTAATATATGTAATTTTTACTCTTGTAGGAGATTGATGCCTCTCAGGGGAGTGGTAGTGCACCCGGTGTGGTTGTATCCGAGGCCCAAACAACCAACATTGAGGTAATATTTAAACATGTGTCATTTTGTTAATACATATCATTTTGTTAATGCATGTGTTAGTCTTGATTAATTTGTTAAATTGTAATATTTACAATTTTTGAAGTTGCAGGAACCCTATTTAGAACTTGATGCTTGAGACATTGATCTCAACAAAATACTCCAAGGCGGAATTTATGATTACCTCAAGAATGTAAGTACATGGCTAATGACTGAATCTTGTTCGAATTATTTAAATTTATTACTGTACACTCCTTTCTAGATTGCTAATATTTATAATTTTTAAACTTGTAGATGCTATCTGCATCTAAAGATGGGAAATAAATTGCTGGAAGCGGTCACTCCCATGAGGGAGATATGTCCTAGGTAGGGGTAAGTATATTACAACATGCTATTTTTTTAGTACATATTATTCCATCCATTCAAATCCATTTCTAACTATGGTAACACTTTAAGACTTTAGACATCATCGCAAATCCCTGCATCGCCTCTTTAGTTTGGATCTCCCCATAGTCCAATCATAGCTAAGCGGGTTGTTTACACCAGATGACCCTCTTCCTTGAAAATAGTGGGTGTCCATGACGATCAACCTACTCATCCCGCGGTAATGTACACACTTCCAATGGCAGTCGCTGGTTAGATTTGAATTCACTTCACAACTAGTTTTTCTTAATGTTATTTTTGCATGTTTACAACATCCGACTGTAGAGTCATCTATACAAGACCTTAGTGGGGTTGTTGATGTTGCAGTCAATGGGCATCTACAATAGGGATAAGTCACACAGAGGTACATCTACTTGAATATTTGTAATTATAAAGTTCATTTGTATTGTCTATGGTCTGTACAATGTCTAACTATTTTATCATTTGGTGAATGTAGCCACACCCTAGTCCATTAGTGGACACGACCGAGGTTGATGTTCAACCTACGACTCCTCTTGCTTCTGGAGAAACCCCGCATCATTCCCTAAGCACAATTTTTTTCTGTGAGATGTTCACTCTTTACATAATTGATCAGTACTTTCTCATTCATGTACATGTTGATAATTGTTGAGATAATTGACATTCTTTTTATTCACAGAGAAGCATTATAGAGAGACTCTCTACAAGGATGAGGACACTGGAAGCATCGATACCCCGAATGGATGCAGTGAGTGTTTGTTTTATGTACAATTGAGTCCTATTTTAAATTTGCAAACATTTTTATTGTTGTATTGTATTAGTTTAGTTACCTGATCAAGAAATATTGTCATTGATTTGTAGTCACTAGAGATGCACAGTGGTCATGGACAGAGTGATGAAGCATCATGGTTGGGAAAAAACAAGAGAAATTTAGAGTATAGGGCTGCGGTCTCATGTGCATCAAATTTGTTTTTGATACATGTACAATGACAGGCCATATAAGGTCCTACTATTTTTGTATTATATAAATTTCATGATATAAAAAATATTTCATATGAAGGCTCTTGAGATATTCATGGTTCTGTATTTTAAGTGTGATTATACACGTGTGGCAAATAATGTTTCTATGTGTAATGTTCCCAATTTTTGATAGATTTTATGATTGCATGGAGATATCAGTTATAAATTTGAGAACAATGCACAATTACACTATTACGTAATGACAAAAATGTACATTTAAATTGTTTTTTACAACGATCCAATTGCATATACTATGTTAAATTAACAATGTTAAATTTTATTAACAAAGATGGAACATACCTAATACACATAAGCACCCAACACAACTAAGCAACTGATCTAACTAAGTGGAATATAAAAGCACCTTACCCTCATAACAACATAACAAACTTTTAAAGGATGCACGAAGTTGACACACCTAAGTGATGCACCTGTGTGGTCTACATAAATGAAATTAGTGTTTGGCATGATGTCTTTCATCTAACGAATACATGGGATACACAACAAACCTAAAAGTATCTGAGTATTATAAGGTTGATTCAAAATAATGGTTATGATTATATCCTACACATTATGTATATCCTGCACATTATTTTATCATTTTGTTAATGTACATGGAATTTGATGAATGGCCTCGAGGAACAACTTTGGAAGAGATGAAAATTATGTGTGATTTTATTATAGTTTAAATTGATTGGAGAAGTACTATTCTGAATCTTGTTTTATAAATTTAAATATATGGAGTATTATTTGAAACATTCGTAGTGTGAAGATATATATTTTGTAATAATGGCGTAATAGTTTGGCCACTTGTTTCTAAACATAAACATGTTCCATTACATGGTTACTGATGTAATGGCATTGTCTCCTCCTACATTTCATCGTACAAATGCTCACATCTCTTGGATGAACAAGCTAAATTAATATGGGAAACAACCTTCTTTCGAATTTCCAGTCTCACGATTGATATGAGATCCTAAGATCAATTCACATCTAGATAGAGATTGACAACTCCTTTCGCCTTGATTATAACACAAACAAAGAATATTTCTTGCTTGACAATGATGGGAAAGAAGTCAAGTTCAACACCTCACAATAGGTAACAAAATTCTCAATAGCTACACATGGAATAATATTTTGCAACAAGTATTTTTTCAAGAGGGGAATATCTACAGTCACCTTCAAGCTGACCTCTATGTGCAAAAATTTCACATTCCCTTACTCAGCAAAATCCTAGTTTCCAAAATTGACCTAAAATAGGATCCCTTGTCCATGGACCCAGAGTATAGGGCCACCCCTAGCAGTATCACCATGTCCTTAATCCAATGGAGTTGAATGTTTTTCGATTCGAGAAACGATCATCATTCTATGGAACATTGAATCCAACCTCCTATAGGATTTCAAGGACACATGTTGAATCCATACCTGGGGCATAGAATGAAAACCGTGCATAAAAATGGGATTTTGATGGGTCATACAAGCGTGTTTAAGCATGTTCCATATGGGAATACTAGCCACATGTTCACGGTCGAGTAATTTGCAAAGTTGACCCCTATGTGCAAACATTTTGCATTCACTTACTAAGCAAAACCCTAGTTTCCAAAATTGACCAAAAAAATGATCCCTTGTCCATGGAACTAGATTAGAGGGCCATCCGTTGGACTATCCTGATGTCCTGAATCCAAAGGAGCCAACGATTCATCGATCTAAGCAATGGTCATCATTCTATTGCACGTTGAAGCCCACCTCCTATAGGCTTTCAGGGACACCTGTTGAATCTCTACCCGAGGCATAGAATGGAAACCGTGCATCAAAACAGGATTTTGGTGGGTCATGCAAGCATGTTTAGGAATGTTCCATGTGGCAACGCTAGCCACACATTCATGGTTGAGGAATTTGCAAAGCTAACCCCTATGTGCAAAAATTTTGCATTCACTTACTCAGTAAAACATTAGTCTCCAAAATTGACCAAAAAAATTATCCCTTGTCCATGGAACCAGATTAGTGGGCCAGCTATTACACTATACTGATGTCCTAAATCCAACAGAGATGACGGTTCATCTATCAGAGAAACGGTCATCATTCTATGGCATGTTGAATCCCACCTCCTATAGGCTTTCAGGGACATCTGTTGAATCCCTACCCGAGGCATAGAATGGAAACCGTGCATCAAAATGGGTTTCTAGTGGTTCATGCAAGCATGTTTACAAATTTTCTATATGGGAACAATAGCCACACATTCATGGCTAAGGAATTTGCAAATATGACCCCTATGTACAAAAATCTTACATTCACTTACTGATCAAAAGCCTAGTTTCCAAAATTGACCCAAAAAATGATCCATTGTCCATGGACCTAGATTATAGGTCCACCCCTAGCACTATCCCAATTTCCTGACTCCAATGGATTCGACGGTTCATCTATCCAAGCAATGGTCATTATTCTATGGCACGTTGAAGCCCACCTCCTACAGGATTTTAGGGACACCTATTGAATCCCTACCTGGGGCATAGAATGTAAACTGTGCATCAAAATGGGATTTCGATGGGTCATGTAAGTGTATTTAGGAATGTTCCATGTGGGAACACTAGCCACATGTTCATGGTCGAGGAATTTGCAAAGATGACCCCTATGTACAAAAATATTGCATTCACTTACTGAGCAAAAGCCTAGTTTCCAAAATTGACCCAAAAAATGATCCCTTGTCCATGGACCTAGATTATAGGTCCACCCCTAGCACTATCCCGATTTCCTGACTCCAATGGATTCGACGGTTCATCTATCCAAGCAATGTTCATTATTCTATGGCATGTTGAAGCCCACCTCCTACAGGATTTTAGGGACACCTATTGAATCCCTACCTGGGGCATAGAATGGAAACTGTGCATCAAAATGGGCTTTCGATGGGTCATGTAAGTGTATTCAGGAATTTTCCATGTGGTAACACTAGCCACATGTTCATGGTCAAGGAATTTGCAAAGATGACCCCTATGTACAAAAATTTCGCATTCACTTACTGAGCAAAACCCTAGTTTCCAAAATTGACCAAAAAAATGATCCCTTGTCCATGGACTCAGATTATAGAGCCACCCATAGTACTACATCGATGTCTTGAATCCAAAAAATATGACGGTTTGTCGATCTGAGCAACGATCATCATTCTATGGCACGTTGAATCCCACCTCCTATAGGCTTTTAAGGACACATGTTGAATCCCTACCCAGGGCGTAGAATGGAAACCGTGCATCAAAATGGGCTTTCAGTGGGTCATGTAAGCATGTTTAGGCATTTTTCATGTGGGAACACTAGCCACATGTTTACAATCGAGGAATTTGCAAATATTACCCCTATGTGAAAAAATTGGACATTCCCTTACTGAGCAAAACCCTAGCTTCCAAAATTGACCAAAAAAATGATCCCTTGTCCATGGACCCATAATAGAGGGCCACCCCTAGCAGTATCCTGATGTCCTAAATCTAACATATTCAACAGTTCGTCGATCCGAGCAACGACCATCATTATATCACACATTGAATCCCACCTCCTATAGGCTTTCAAGGACACCTGTTGCATCCCTACTTAGGGCATAGAATGGAAATCATGCATCAAAATAGGCTTTTGATGGGTCATGCAAGTATGTTTAGGCATGTTCCATGTGGTAATGTTAACCACATGTTCACGGTCGATAAATATGCGAAGTTGACCCCCATGTGCAAAAATTTGACATTCCCTTACTAAGAAAAATCCTAGTTTCCAAAATTGACTAAAAAAAATATCCCTTGTGCATGGAACTAGATTAGAGAGCCACTCTTAGCACTATTCCAATTTCCTTAATCCAACGGAGCCGATGGTTCGTCGATCCGAGGAACGGTCATCATTTTATGGCATGTTGAATCCCACCTCTTACAAGCTTTCAGGGACACCTTTTGAATCCCTACCCAAGGCATAGAATGGAAATCGTGCATCAAAATGGGCTTCTGGTGGGTCATGCAAACATGTTTAGGAAGGTTCCATGTGGGAACACTAGTCACATGTTCACAATTGAGTAATTTGCAAAGCTGACCCTTATGTGCAAAAATTGGACATTCCCTTACTAAGCAAAACCCTAGTTTCCAAAATTGATTAAAAAAATGATTGCTTATCCATGGACTGAGAGTAGAGGGCCACCCCTAGCACTATCTCGATGTCCTAAATCCAACGGAGTCGATGTTTCGTCGATCCGAGCAATGGCCATCATTATATCGCATGTTGAATCCAACCCCCTACAAGATTTCAGGGACACCTGTTGAATCCCTACTCGGGGCATAGAATGGAAACCGTGCATTAAAATGGGCTTTCAGTTGGTCATGCGAGTGTGTTTAGGCATGTTCCATGTGGGAACACTAGACCCACATTCATGGTCGAGTAATATGCGAAGTTGACCCCTATGTGCAAAAATTTGACATTCCCTTATTGAGCAAAACCCTAGTTTCCAAAATTGACCAAAAACATGATCCCATGTCCATGGACCTAGATTAGAGGGCCACTTGTAGCACTATCCCAGTGTATTGAATCCAACAGAGTTGATGATTTCTCGATCCGAGCAACGGTCATCATTCTATGGCACGTTAAATCCTACCTCCTATAAGCTTTCAGGGGCACCTGTTGAATCCCTAACTAGGGCATAGAATGGAAACCGTGCATCAAAATGATTTTTTGATGGGTCATGAGAGTGTTTTTAGGTAGTTTCCATGTGGAAACAATAGCCACACATTCACAGTTGAGGAATTTGCAAATATGACCCCTATGTGCAAAAATTTGACATTCCCTTACTGAGCAAAACCCTAGTTTCCAAAATTGACTTAAAACATGATCCCTTATCCATGGAACTAGAGTAGAGGGACATGCCTAGCACTATCCTGATGTCTTGAATCCAATGGAGTCGACGGTTCATCGATCCGAGCCATGACCATCATTCTATGGCACGTTGAATCCCACCTTCTATAGGCTTCCAGGGACACCTGTTGAATCCCTAACCAATGCATAGAATGGAAACCATGCATCAAAATGAGGTTACATTGGTCATGCAAGTGTGTTTAGGCAGGTTCCATGTGGGAATGATAGCCACACATTCACGATCGAGGAATATGGGAAGTTGACCCCTATGTGCAAAAAATTGGCATTCCCTTACTGAGCAAACTATGGTTTCTATGGTTTAGAATGAAAAATATGGTTTACGGTAAACTTGAGTTAATAGGATTGGATATAGGGTTTGTAAGCTAGTATTGGAAATGGCTATTAGGCTAGGATTACCACTCTTTAATGTCATGGCTCCCATTGAGAAACAAATTATCGGAGTCAAGGAGATAATTATCGGATTCAAGGAGATGTCCTTATAGGATCAACTTTGAGATTCAAGGAAAATGCAATAGAAATATCCCAGATAGAGTGGTAGATAATGGTATTGGGATATACACCATGAGTTATGTAAGTATCAATATAATACAACAAATCCATGATGAATCTCAAGTGGAATTTATCAAGTTGTAGAAGTCTATTGAATTTATCAATCTATCAAGCGCTCAATCTATCAAGCTGTAACTAATCAATAAGACCATGAAACCATAATATCTTGCTACCACATACCTGAATACCTACCCGTGGTCATTCAACTAGACCATTGGGATCACCTCTAATAGCTATAGTATCCTTTATCATCTCGTGCTCGGAGTAAGGAAATAAGTATCGTGACTTTGATGAGTTCTTGCTTGGAATTATTTGCAACTGGAGGTTTGTGCCAATAACTAAGTTTGTATAATGGTATACAATTTGACCTAGTATATAATATTCAAATACATAACCTTTTTTCTTTTCTTGCATGGGAAACCTATGTCAAATATTATCCTTTGATAACCATCAAACCAATTGGAAAATTATTTCCCTTGGAGTCGCTTAATGAGACAATGAGGGTTTGCTTCTCATCCAAGCAATGTGCCAACCAGTAGTCAGTGTGCCATTCATTTCCTCTTGGGGAAACCACTGCATATATGTGCCCTACATAAAATAAAGTGCATACCTAGGAGTTAGCTAAATAAACAAAACTAGTTGTCAAACATTTCGAAGTTATCAACATAATAGTCGAACCTGGTTGTATGAGATATGAAATGTGGTCATAGTCATGTGAAATACTTGAATGATCCTCCTCCAACTGGGATAATTCTGTAGTTATTTTTCAACCAATGGGAAGTGATACATGATCCCAGATGTTAACCCAATCTATGGATTCACAATTTTCCCATTCACCACTGCTACATGGATTACAAAAACAAGATAGTTTCCTTGTCCACATTTCAACTATAACATTCTCTAACATTCTAAGTGAATGGAATGCACGAGTTCCTCGGATGGTCTTGCACTCATATAGGTGTGTCAATCTACATTGACCACCTCCCAAAAAATATCCATGTACATGTGCTTTTTTAGATGATTGGTCTTTTTTCCTTCTAGCTCCCCGCCCCATCACTGAAGAACACCATGCAACAATGGTCTTTGCATCTCGGATGAGCGAAATAGTTGTGAATTTCATCTCTTTCCTATGTAATGTAGTCTTGATGCATGCACCTGCTCCATCATGTTCCCCTTTTTCGTGTCCAATCTCAAAATAGTTCCAAATATGTGGCACCTTGTGCCTCTTGTGGAGAATACACAACCATTGGAAGAAACAAGAATTTTTGAATTTCCCCACACAACCATCAGAACAAATCCAATGTTGTTCCATCTGTATATTGTTATCCTCCAGGTGATTGTAGAACAATTGAAAGTTGGGTTGTACAAAAGCCAAGTCATGATACATGTCATCGCTTATGTAAAAGTAATACTCCTTCAATATAACCCTTTTCTCTTCAGTACTATCTGCCCCATGTCTATAGGTGATATGGACCATTGTTGACCTGGTCTGAGTGATAATATTGACTATGAATCTCGTTATGTGGTTGAAGAGTGTAGTTTTCCACAAAATCAACCACTGATAATATAGTTCCAATAGGAAATGTATCCTTGCACGTTCTAAACTTCTTATCTTTCCAACGAGCCACATGTACATGATTTACATACTATTGTGTATTTTCAAAGAATTCCTCCATGAAGTTGCATACCAGTACCTAGTAGATCAAAAATAAAGATGTACAGATCAATAGGTAGTTACATATATGAAGTAGAAATACATGAATAAAAAAATACTATTCAGGAACTCGTTACTAACCTGAGAGGTGACCAATTGTATTTTTTTTCTTTCATTCCCTCCACCGATATCATACGTGACATATTTGAAAGATTGCAAGTTCACTTCATGTCTCCCAAGTTCATGCTCATCGGTGACATGTATGCATTTGTCCAAAAATTCCATTCCACCACACCTTGGGCATGTCCCATTTATGCAAGCCCTTTGATAAAAGGTGCAACCTTCTGTCCTTCTACACAAAATGCTATGGATAAAGTCTCTAGATGATGTCGGTGTCATTGTAGTTGAGCATTAATGCACAAGAGTTTTATGCAATACATGCAGTAAATGTATATATGTGTCATAATAATAATTGTACTCAATGTGATATCGACAACAACATGTATTACGAGTTGTGTTTATTTTAACATACCATGGTTTGCATTTCTCGAAATATCTTTGGCCCAAATTAAGTTCATTATGTTCATTCCTAAATCTCACATATAATTATGTTTGTTTCATGTCAAGAAAATCTTTAATGTGGGGCTTATGATCCATTGAACCCATTCTTAATTTTAGTACATATTTTTGGTTGGATGAAGGTCTAGTATTGTCACGCCAAAACTCTTGCACCAGTCCCTTTATCGCATCAATGAGCTTCATATCAGAGCGTGGAAACCTACCAATGAAGGACCAGACATCTGTTTGACCAGAGTCAAGTTGTTCTCTTCTAGAAAAATACCTTCAGAGTGCTTTGAGATCCAATCCTACAAGTTTGGATGTAGGATTAAGAAGTCAAAGGGCCTTGGTGATTTTTTTCATGATTGATTGTGACAACACATGACGAGTTGCATTGAGATCCTTTAAACACAATTTCTTTTCAATAGTGCTAAATGTATCTACTAAAATTTTGACAACATGAGAACTTGGTTCAAAACTGTTTATCATCTTTATCCTTAAGTTTTTCCTAACAAGAGCCATAGACCTAGATTTTAACAACGATATAAATAATCTACATTTGTCTCCATCACATTTAGAATTAAAATAGTTGACAAGTATATGTTGAGATTGATATGCAATACTGCGTTTAGACAGCATACCTTCAAGCGAACCCATCAGAATTTCATCGATCTATATATGTTTTGGAGTTCTTCAATGTGAAGTTTGTAGAAATTTAGGCCTGCAATAGATTGAATACACTCACAACAATTAACAATTGATCATGCAAAATTATCAACAATGGAGACTGAATATGGAGCTGTAACACTAAATTGTATTAACTGAGTGTATGATAGCTAACCCTATAATAAAATAGGCTGCTGAATATATAGAATACATGAGAAAATCAAATGCATAAGGAAGCATAAAGCAGGCTTACCCAAAATAGGCAAATCCCCCATAGGTGTAAAAAGCTGATCCCAAATCTATCAAGGACCACACGAATTAGCAAGGGCGCATGGGCAAGCTAAAGAGTGGTCAAATGGAAGCTCATACATGCTTTTGCATGGAGGAAAGAGTGGATGAGGAAGAGGCAACAAAGCTGATTCACCTCACCTAGTCTTGCTTTCCTATGTGCCTTAAAACACTGAAAAAGTAGGGAATAAAGCAGAAAAAGCAGATAGGTGCCTAGGAGGCCAGGAATAAAGCAGATTTGATTCCTAAGACTTTCCCAAGCACTACATGAGTCAATAATGGCAAGTTTGACCTCTATGGATAGGCAATTAGCAACTTGCACATGGTGGGACTCATGGACTAGGCAAACAAGACAAAAATAAATGAAT
>LPNX010368603.1:13172-32062 GCA_001517045.1 Pseudotsuga menziesii
CATGTTTTTGGTAAAATATAAAAGCCTACCCCCAATCAGTTTTCTAGACCCGGAATAATATGCACATGTGACTTCAAACCCTATCTACATGCATAATATAAATATATGTATGTTCTGATCCGTCACATACGTGATGCATAATATAAATATATTTCCTAAGTTTCACCATTTAAAAGCATACAAAGTGCTGAGGATTTTCCAGCACAAGCATTGTTATTTGGTTTATTTAAAGCATTTAAATTTTACACCATTGTGATTTTGAGCACATACACTCGGCATTCACACACACACTTATGTCTTGGCCAACTTGTCTCTGAACTATACATCTGTTATTGGAATCATTTGAAGTGGCAACCAAGCACTAAAATGACAATTTGAAAATTGATAGATAGATGCTAGATGGGACTGTCAAATAATTTAATAAATGATAATTTCCAGCCAACAAGTATTTCTTTTATCAGTCCAGAATCCAAGTGTTACTTTCAGTAAAATTGTGGATGCCATTGCCAAAAGTTATAGCAATTCCAAGTTTTCACAAGTAGATAGCAAAAGTGTGTTTGTCAACTCCAAAGGGACTGTGGAATGCAATGTTATGACTGTCCCAAACAACATTTTCCAGTATGAAAGTCTAAGGACAAGCCCATATGTAGTAATTTGTAAACCTTAACAAGGGTATTTTCTAATAAGTGTTTAAGAGGCTTTCCCTAGTATGTTTAAACGGTGAAATGAATTTGTATGTCACATTCAAGTAGGGTATGAGAGCTGAAAATGTAAATGGTATACAGATTCCTCTTGGCATTCTCATTTTTATTCTCATTTTTAATCTAACTAATGCATTCTCTATTCTCATTTTTATTTCAGATTTCAGATTTGGCAAATTGGCATTGAGCAAGAAAACATGGCAGGTAGAGGTCAGGTTCATCAGAAGAGAGGGGGGGATGCCAATGCTCAAAGGCAGAATTTATATTCATTGGGAGTTGGAAGCTCTCCATCTGTTTCATGTGCTACTGCTAGTGTTGTTGGTGGTGGGTCTGATTCTGTTTCAAGGGCTGCATACAACCCTACTGTAGCAAGGCAGGAAGCTAACGATAAGAAATTCCCTGCTATAGCATATTTTGATTAATGACTCCATTGGTTTTAGATAGTTTGTAATTTGATTTTATATAGCTTATATTGATAATATTATAAAAAAATGGTGAATATAAAGATTGAAATGAGTGAATTAAGTAATTTTTTGGTTTTTCATTTTTTGAAAACTCAATCTTGTTGAAGTTCTAAATTCTAGATCCCTTGTATAATTCCAAATTTAATGAAATATGTGTTATTTTATAGATTTTATCTATAAGATTAAAGCACAAATAGATAAATCAAGTCTCAGATAATTATCAATGCAGACTATACCCAAAAGCTACTTGCCATGAAGTTGCTTGGGTGTCTCAAATCTACACCAGAAATTTTCATTGACGGTACTTCTAGAGAATCTCCTGGAAATGTTGTCTGGCTAGGCATGTTCTAGCAATATTGATTGGGCATCCGTCAATCAATCTCTTTCCTAGCAATGTTGGATTTCTTCATGAATGAATGATATCTGGATGGTCAAATTGAAAGTGAGAAGGGTTGGGAAGACTTGGCATTTCAATTTCCTGGTGTACACAAAAAGTAGCAGGCATAACATTGAGGGAAGAAAACCACTTTTCGATCAGCATCTTATCCAATAAAGATGTTGCACGCAGCAGAGTAGCCTATTGCTCTTTTACTCTAGGATTTTAATTGGTGGGTGAAAGATATTCTGAGTGATGCTGGCACAACTGGTAATCACGACTGGTGGCATGTTTCAATCTGCCAAGGTCCACAATACAAGAATTATTGTTGCATAAATCTATAATTAGAAATGGCTCAGGAAATCAAGTCGGTAAGTATAACTCTGAGACTGTTTGAATTACTGGAGATGGTTGTTTTGCATTAGAATTGCTTAGTTAGCAACAAAAACGTATCATTCTTACCACAATGTGGTTACAAATCCTCCTGACCTCATATTACAGAAGAAGTGGCGGCGGTCTAGCAATCAAGCCATGAATAAGGATTGAGAATAAGGAGCAACTTTCAAGACATGAAGGGAGATTGAGAATAAGAAGCAACACCAAAATTATGAAGAAGGACTGAGCCATGAAGAAGGATTGAGAATAAGGAGCAACTTTCAAGACATGAAGGGAGATTGAGAATAAGAAGCAACACCAAAAGTATGAAGAAGGACTGAGAACAAGGAGCAACTTTCCAGACATGAAGAGAGATTGAGAATAAGGCACTAATAGGGTTGTGTTGTGCATTATTTTGAAAGATTGAGGCGTGTGTTCAAGCTCCTCAAGATTCAAGCTGGTCGTGAAGAAGGCCATCCTTATCCTTGAAGAAGGGCCATTCTTATCTTAATTGTAGATTCTTTTTATCCAACTGCAAGTTTTTCCATCCAACTGGCAAGAAGCAAAGTCAATTATGGACTCTATTCCTTTCCCATTGGATAGAAAGAATTAATAATCAAGATAATCTCAAACATGAAGAAGTTATCGTGGTCTACCTCTTCAATGCAATCTACCTTTTTAGACGTTGACGTTGAAGAAACAGTGGAAGTGAGTAGCAAGTCGGTGGCTCTGAGTGGCAACCAGAGGCGGAGTACTTAGATTATCACACAACCACATGCACGAACTATCAAACATTAAACAAACTTGGTCAATCACATGCTTTGAATGTTAACTTTTAATGTGTGGAACTAATTCTAACTACATTCCTAGCATTATTCCAAGAGGATGTAAGTTAAGAGCAAACAATTCCAAGTCTTATAGTATTGAATAAAAAAACCCTAGTATTCAAGTGAAAAACCTACCCCTTGCCTCAATGTGAGGTGAAATAAAAGGATAAATTCTCTGATTCGTGGAGAAAACGCTTTATCATACATTGCCCCAAAAAATTAAGATATATTACTAAAACTTGTATTAATTTTTGTACAGAGTAGAGTAATTGAAATGGCGGCAAGCCCTTTCAAACCCAAAAGCAAAAGCAGGAACTAATAACAATATAAATAAAAAATTAAAAATACTATCCATTTCATTTTATATTTCAAAAATACATTTTTTTCGTTTCATTTTATACTTCAAAAATACATTTTTTTAAAGTACAATTTATGGTTTAAAGACCTAAAGTGTTTTTGAGGTGCTATTTATGGTTTAAAGACATAAACCCTTTTAGCCTTAAAATGGAAAGTATAGTTATTTTCTTATAAAAAAAATATAGTTTTATGGATTTAAATCCTCTTACCATTAAACTGGATCAACTTAGTTTTTTAAATGATTTTACTTTTAAAGGTTTTATAACATTTTATAGATTTCAAATTTTGTTGTAGTTATATTTTAAATCTTATTACTAGTTTTTGTTTTCATAAAAGAAAAAATTATACTTAGATTAAGTATATGTTAAGATGGTTATATATAGAAAATAACAAGCCATTATTTAGCATAGTGTCCACATCAAATAGTGTCCAAAGAAATAAGATAGAGTATATAGCCCACACATGCTGCAATACTTTGGAAACCACAAATATTGGTCCTGAAAATTGATTACAATAATCAAACTATGGAGCAACATCATAACGACAATAAGATAGTTAGAATCCCACAAAATATTACAATCATATCCAAAAAATTGGTCCCATCAACATATTATCAATCCTTTCTACCCTAGGTAAAAAATCCCAAGCCAAAAACACTTTTTAAATATTTCATGTTGTATAACTATTTAAATATTTCATTTTGTATAACTATTTATTATGTTGTTAAACCAATTAATCTTTTATTTCAACTGGTTATCATCTATTAAAAAGTTTAACAAACTTTTAGTTTTAAAAGTTTTTGGCCCATATTTCACATTTTCTACTAACAAGTAAAATCTCCTAGCTGTAATAGAACTTAGAAGTTTGTTTCAGGAAAATAAAACAAAGTACTTTCCCATAAGCGTTTCCCAATGGATCCATGCATTTGAAAAATTTCCAAAGTTTTGGTCTCCAGAAAGTCCGGTAAAATTTCAAATAAAACCATATGCCCTGCCCGGAACAATAATCTAATCGCTAGATTTCCTACGAGAGAAGTTGAAGCGGAGACAATTTTGGCTTTGGATGGTCGATGATAGCGTTAAAAGTGGGTAAAAATTGATTGGAAGCCAAGAATTCAACCCAAACAAACTTGTCTGATTGATTGAAAATCCGAGCTCCAACTATTTAATTGCATTCTTTTCTAGACTCAAAGAAAGAAGACAGTACTTCCATTAGTTCTCAGGTTTTGGAGGATAATCCAGCCATTGAATCCTCACTTTAATAGTGTTAAGCCTCAATCATCCTTCTCTCTGACAAGTAATTCATTTACCCACTCGTTAGTTCATAATTGAGCGTAACAAGTAAGCAATAGGAATCCTGAACTACCACTATCATGCGATTAAGTTAACAAACTCGATAACCTTGTTTTTTCCCAGAGTTGCATTGAAACCCCCTGGGCCCTCATCATTAAAGAAACATCCAATCACCATGGTGAATTCTAGCCTTTAATTTCTGCACCCCCTCCGCACCGTTCCATGTTCATTGGGAATAAAGATATGCCGAGCCAAGAAAATCAGAAAACCATAAACGGTGCATGAACTTATGAACTCTCCTCCCATAAAATGGAGAGCCATATCATAAAGAGAGACAGTGATAAGACTTAGGTGGAAGGCGGTTGCAGGCACCTAGAGCAACACGAAGAATCATTAAGAACAATCTTACATGAATATCTTCACCATGCCATTCTATTTAATCCCACTAACTTTACGTTAATATATTTGTTTAAACAATACCTAGTTTATTGAAAGAGGTGTTCAGATATTTTTGAAAGGTGCAAAAGGACGGTGGGGATTTATTTCTTCCAGTCATATTGCTACCGACTAAAATACTGGAATTAGAACCAATAAATTCAAGAGACAGATGCCTAGATTAGCTTAGCATGTTAATTAGTGGCACTGGCAACATTTTAAATGACACGTACCACAAATGCATGCCAAATTATAATAGGAGAGTGCCACCGAAAATAGAACATGCTTTCCCGATTTCTAGACTTGGCAATGGTGGAACAACGGCTACGATTAGGAGACCAGAAACTGCCGATATCAAATTATATTTGGTTGGTCCAAATGGAGAAGACTCTAAACAAAATCCTGTTTATCTTCATTCTCAAGTTTTGAGAAAATTGGAGTTTTATAACACCATGCTTTCTGATCGTTGGTCGTGTTCGGATGAACGGCCTCTTGAGATCAAGGTAACAAGTTCTCACCCTTACAACCGTGTTCTCACCCAACTGCATAACTAGTTTGGTTCAGCTCCTTTGATGATTGTTTATTGTTTTCTTTCTATGTAGATGGACGTACAATGATCCACCTCGAGCCAAATACAATAACAAAATGGCTGGGATGAATAGGCCAATAACTAAGCCTAAAGGAAGCAAGAAACTGAAAGATTGGGAATTGAATTAAAATGTGTTTCTGCTATTGTTAATCAAGATAAAAAAAAACAGCTTAGATTATATTCTTATAAAAGGAGTGTGTCTGATATGCCTATCGGGTTAGGATTTCAAAATTTGATTCGCAACACACTCATCTTCAGGCTTCACCGCAATTTCGGTGTTCCCATATGATTTGTACACAAGTATGGAGTATCAATATTCCAGCCCTGTATATAATTCTTTCATTTGTATATGTTGTACAAGCAGTCTTCTTAACAGCCACTTCATCAAGTCAGTATTTTTTTGAAATACTGTTGATTCCTCTAAGCTGTTTCTTTGCAGAATGCTCATACCTTAGGTGTGTTATAGTGAAGTTACATATTCCATTCGTGTACTTTCTATGCACTGAAATGCCAAACAGGTAATTATTTGCTTGCAGCACACCTTGGTACCAATGGCACTGCTGGGTAGATTGGTACTGGCCAGTGGACGTCTTGTTTAAAATTGTATAATTTGAACTTACAGCTGTATAATCCAGTAGAGAATATATCTAATGCCATTGATATTTTTGAGGGTTGCAAATTGCAATTCACAGGTGCCTATTTTGCCTCTCTTTTGCAGCAACTCCTATCACTTTTTGTATTTTTTGAACTGCTAATTCTCTTATTTGTCATTTGGTTGCATGGTAACATTGTTGCTACATGCAGGCATCTAAGTCTTTATTTGGTATTGTTTCTGCATAGCCTCTCAGATTATTCCGACAGTGATTTGAAACTAAAAACCGGAGTTGGTGACGAAGGCAATCTTGTTCAGGTAACCCTAATTCAAATTCCAATTATTACATATAACAACCCTAGATTTGGTATCGAGACGTGTTAACCTATGATATCAGCATATCATATCTAGTTACTATACGATGTCAGCATAGATACTTAGTGCTAGCCTTGTGAAAGCCAGCAGAGTCTAACATACTCTATTTTGCATATCTATCTATACTGGCCTATAAACTTGTTCAATCCAATGGCAGGTTTCAAAAAGTGCGTATCTGCGTTTACAAGGTCCCTACTTGTTAATATAAGATCTCACCATGGATAAATTGGGTGGAACCCAGCCATAGTAAGTGCCATCTTAGTTTGGGCTAGTTTATGCTGGTGGAGACCTACTAATAAGCCAGGATGCCAGAGCTCTGAGCTAAGAGACTCTTGGTTACTATACTTTGGCCCCTACTAGTTTTCAAATATGATATCTCCATGGATAACTTTACCTTACACCATATAAACTATAGTTCTAATTAGTGCAACGCTGCTGGGATAAGGGGCTGGAAACAGAGAAATTGCCGATAGAAAATCCAGTACAAACCTCTAAAAACTACCTTTACAAGGGCTATAGACATCTGATTGGTAGTATAGCATTTTTTATTTTAGCATTTTTTATTTTACCGTGGTGACTCCGTCAAGGCTGTGGACACTGGCAGTGGAGAAACACTCGCAAAAATCTCCAGTCGGTACTTTATAAATCTTATACTATATTATATAAACCCATTGGATCAAGGTTTAAGTCGAAGCAAAGGTAAGAAAAGTAATCCTTTATTAAAAAGCAACTGTTCTATTTATGGGAAAAATTGGTAGTGCGAACAGGTCATCATGTTTTGGATCCCTGAATAAATAAACCCAGAAAGCTACCTATGCACACCCTAACGCACAAAAATAGGAATGATAGGAATTTGTAGGACGAGGAATACCTGAAGTTTTAATTTACAAGAGGACGATTCAGCCGCTCCAGCTGCTCCCAATAGGATTCAGGTTCTAATTTGCAGAGGACAAGAACAATGTTTCAGCAGTTCCACTCTAGCTGCTCGCAATAGGATTCAGGTTCTAATTTGCAGAGGACAAGAACAATGTTTCAGTAGCTCCAGCTAGGAATTTACAGAAAGAGAATGATAGGAATTTGCAGGACGAGAATGAGGACCAGGTCTCTTGGCATTTTGCAATGGACTGCATTGCCTTGAATGCAGGTAGATGGGCGTTGAATGCAGGTAGATGGACGTTGAACCTTGAGGATATGGCGGCAGTGAGACTGTGTACGATGAGATCTCCAGGATATGGCTGCAGCTGGCTCATGATCAACCTGCAGGTTCGATGGGACTGTCAAAAATTCAAAATTTCATAAAAGAGGTTTTCAATTTTAAAATATTCATTCAATTATTTCAAATCACATAAACCATAAGCTAACATAAAGCTTAAGCTAAGCAGATGAAATCCAACCTGCCTCGCTACTCGCCTAGAACCTGCCATTATAGTCATTATAAAGCTAAGGATATTAAATACCACCTGCAGAGATGTCATGTCACCTGGCTTATCACTTAAGCTCCAGCTAGATAGATATGAATTGATGATAAAATATATTGGGGATTGATTCATATTAACAAAGAAATATCAAACTCCATTTTATGAATAATTCACTTTTTAAAATTTTAGATTTGGGCATGAATTCCTTAAAAGGAAATGGTCCAATAAATACTAAAAGGTCAGATTAAAAATCTACAAAAACTAAATTAGAAACAACTAAAGAGACTCTTATCTAATGCTAATAATTATAAAAATTGAAATTGGGGACATTTGAATTAAGAAATGGTATTGAATATCATTTATATAAATATTAGGAAAAAATTGTGTACTTAATAGTTTTTTTTTATGGGCTCAACATAGATCTTACATATACTAAATATTGATTTTTACATAAATATTGTAGAATGATCCACGACGACTTAGAGAAAAGGTTTAGGTTAAATTGTAAAGAATATATATATAATTTCAACAATTGAGTTTTGATCTCTATAATTAATTTATTCTTTCTTTTAAATAACCATTAAAAATATATATTTGAACTCATTCATTGTAGAACCTAGCTGGCTGGAAATAGGCATTATGGGGAAAGTTTGGTCTCTGTCCAATAGTTCAAATTTAGAGGAAGGATATTGATTTAGAGTAGAGGAAGGATATTGATTTAGAGTAGTGCTTAAGGAAACTGCTTATAGTTAAGGAAACATAATGCGCGGGATAACTAGAATGGGTGGGATAACCGGTCTTCTTTAGACGGTATACTATTATTGGGATTATTATTAGGCATCATAAAAGAGATTTTCAATTTTAAAATATTCATTCAATTATTTCAAAGTTTTACAGGAAAAAGATTTTCGATCATGAACATAAAATATATATTATTAAATTTATTATATAAAAATATAGTAATATCCATATGGAATATAAAACAAACCTAAGGATGTTAATGTTTTGTAAAACAAACCCAAGTTATCAAAATTATAGAAAATTAAAAATAAATGTAAAGACTTGAGAATTAAAAGCTTCTCAAAATATGATAAAAGTATTTAATAAATAGAATAAGAAGAGATGTGTCAAATTATTTATCAAAATAATATTAAGGTTCAAAGGATGTAAATTTACACACTTAACCATGTAAATTGTGGTGAGATGTTGTTGGGATTAAACTATGTATATACATTTTGAAATGCAACACTATAAAACTATGTAAGATAAAACAAAGTGAAGATGTGGGTGGAATATTTCAATGAAATGCAAAAAGATATGACAAACATTATGCCTTAAAAGAGAACCATTTAACACCATTGTAAACATGGAGGGCACTTTCTATGTAACCCCATTTAGAATCTATTACAAGAAATCAAAATTGACTTTGACTTGTGAATACATATTCTTTATTTTTTACATTAAAATATAAGAAATCAACTATACATCTTAATACGATTTCAATGATTCCCATCAATGTTTATGAAAATAGATACATATTAATACGACAATTATTTCCTATACCTACTTATGAATGTATATGAATTTTTAGAAATCAAGGCTGTCGACTTGACTCTTTGTACCATTCTAGATGTTTTAGAGAAATCAATATTACAAGTTGGCTAGTCTTATCCAAAGTCTTATCCTCTGCTTGAAGGTTTGGAGTCTAGTGGAAGTTAGAGTCCTTTTGATGTGTAAATCTTACCTGATTCTTTAATGCATATGGACTTGAGCGTCTATCTAATCAATTACATGTTGACTTTACATGCAAAGACATGGTCTTTCTTTGCTAGTTGGTAGTGGGCATTGGAAATCAAGATTGGCTGGCTAGTCCATGTTTCAAAGTCTTATCCTCGTGCTTTAGGGCGTGGAGTCTAGTGGGGCTCACTTCTTCCATGTGGTAACTGAGTATTTTTCTTTTTAAAGCTGACCTTTCTATTAATGCGTGTCCGTAGACCATATGCAGTTGATGATAATGAAGAATGATAATGATGACCACGATGATGATGATGATGATGACGATGTTGAGCATGATGAATATGATGATGATGATGACCACGATGATGAGGATGATGATGATGATGATGTTGAGCATGATGACAATGACCACGACAATGATGATGATGATGATGATATTGAGCATGATGATGATGATGATGATGACGATGTTGAGCATGATGACAATGACCACGACAATGATGATGATGATGATGATATTGAGCATGATGATGATGATGATGATGACCACGATGAAAATGAAGAATGATGATGATGATGATGACCACGATGCTATAGTTTGTGTAAACAATTTAAACTCTGTGTTCTAATTTCTAACTAGACTGGGCTTCAATCATGAACGGATATCTAAATGCATATCATCAGCAGTTTTATTACTTCATCCAGAACTGAATATTCATGGCTATACTAGCAACCACAAGATTAAATACTTCATCTCTACGCTATTAACCAACAAACCTCCAACGATTTTGTTAGGTTTGGTTCTACTATGTAACATGATTGAACTATACACTATAATGTGCTTTAATGGATATAGCTTGGCCTCCTAAGGGTTATGGAAAATTATTACATCGTTGATCTACTGCGTTGGAAGGCCACATTTTCCTTTTTTAGTGATTCAGAGCTTCTTTGCAATACAACAGTTTCCTCCTTCGATTGACATATTTGCTTGAGTTTAAACTTCACATTAGCTTGATTGTGCCTATTTATTTAAGTTGTGTATTTATATGATGCTCCTATATCTGAAGTACATGTAAAAACTACCTGAGCACAACTTGTATGACAATAAATTCTTGTTCATGAAATATCTAATTAGCCAAAGCATACAAAACTTGCTTTCAACTGTGCTTCTGATGGCAAGGGAATCACTTGGACAAGAAGGTTTCAAAAATACATAGTTGAAGATGTAAACATTAAAACTTGTGTTAAACTACCTTAGTTCCCCACTACTAGAGAATATTTAACTTTTACTTTTTTCGTGTCGAACTTACTTGCAATATTAATTTTACCTGAGGCTAGGTGTTCACAGGGGTATTAGGGATTGACACATTGTTCAACAACTGTCATGACATGAAGATTTCAAGCATCGCCAAACTCTAAAGATTTTGTGCATGTGGAGGAAGGTAGGCCAGGGTTTGTACAAGTGGAGGAAGGTAGGCCATCAACTGCGCCTATTCTAAAGTTCATTCTAGCTGTTGATAAGTTGTAATATCTATTGTAACGAACATTTCCTAAACTAGTTTTTTGCCCAGTGCACCTCAATGCAAATCTAGCATTGGTGGGTCAACTCTGCAAAACCCTAGACCGAGCAAGTGTTGGTGGTCTACCCACGTTGGCATTGCCCATGCACACTTTCAGGAGCCGACGGCATGCACTTTTGTTGCTCTGTTTGGTTTTTTGCTCCCGGACCAAGATTGACCTAGTGTCCTTGAACGACATTTTCATGCGACCTAGGGCTTGACATATCTCGGCAACTGGAGGTCGGATAGACAAACCATTGAATCCGTTGGTCTCCTGGCATGCCATTACCCCTAGGGGGCCCTCTCTCTCATGTCCTCGTGGCCCAATGACTCCGTTGTACAGTCATTTCCTAAACTAGTTTTTTGCCCAGTGCACCTCAATGCAAATCTGGCATTGGTGGGTCAAATCTACAAAACCCTATACCGAGCAAGTGTTGGTGGTCTACCCATGTCAGCATTTCCCATACACACTTGCAGGAGCCGACGGCACGCACTTTCGTTGCTCTGTTTGGTTTTTTGCTCCCGGACCAAGATTGACCTAGTGTCCTTGAACGACATTTTCATGCGACCTAGGGCTTGACATATCTCGGCAACCGGAGTTCGGATCGACGAACCGTAGAATCCGTTGGTCTCCTGGCATGCCATTACCCCTAGGGGGCCCTCTCTCTCATGTCCTCATGGCCCAATGACTCCGTTGTATAGTCATTTCCTAAACTAGTTTTTTGCCCAGTGCACCTCAATGCAAATCTGGCATTGGTGGGTCAACTCTGCAAAACCCTAGACCGAGGAAGTGTTGGTGGTCTACCCACGTCGGCATTTCCCATGCACACTTGCAGGAGCCGATGGCACGCGCTTTCGTTGCTCCGTTTGGTTTTTTGCTCCCGGACCAAGATTGACCTAGTGTCCTTGAACGACATTTTCATGCGACCTAGGGCTTGACATATCTCGGAAACCGGAGGTCGGATCGATGAACCATCAAATTCGTTGGTCTCCTGGCATGCCATTACCCCTAGGGGGCCCTCTCTGTCGTGTCGTCGTGGCCCAATGACTCCGTTGTACAGTCATTTCCTAAACTAGTTTTTTTCCCAGTGCACCTCAATGCAAATCTAGCATTGGTGGGTCAACTCTGCAAAAACCTAGACCGAGCAAGTGTTGGTGGTCTACCCATGTCAACATTTCCCATACACACTTGCAGGAGCTGACGGCACGCACTTTCGTTGCTTCGTTTTGTTTTTTGCTCCTGGACCAAGATTGACCTAGTGTCCTTGAACGACATTTTCATGCGACCTAGGGCTTGACATTTCTCTGCAACCGGAGGTTGGATCGACGAATCATTGAATCCATTGGTCTCCTGGCATGCCATTACCCCTAGGGGGCCCTCTCTCTCGTGTCCTCGTGGCCCAATGACTCTGTTGTACAGTCATTTCCTAAACTAGTTTTTTGCCCAATGCACCTCAATGCAAATCTGGCATTGGTGGGTCAACTCTGCAAAACCCTAGACCGAGCAAGTGTTGGTGGTCTACCCACATCAGCATTTCCCATGCACACTTGCAGGAGCCGACGGCACCCACTTTCATTGCTCCGTTTGGTTTTTTGCTCCCGGACCAAGATTGACCTAGCGTCCTTGAACGACATTTTCATGCGACCTAGGGCTTGACATATCTCCGCAATCGAAGGTCAAATTGATGAACCTTCGAATCCGTTGGTCTCTTGGCATTCCATTACCCCTAGGGGGCCCTCTCTCTCGTGTCCTCGTGGCCCAATGACTCCGTTGTACAGTCATTTCCTAAACTAGTTTTTTGCCCAGTGTAGCTCAATGCAAATCTGGCATTGGTGGGTCAACTCTGCAAAACCCTAGCACAAGAAAGTGTTTAGGGTTGTCCTAGCAAGTGTTGATTTGTAGGATTTTGTTTAAGGGACTAGAGGTTTAGTCTTGTAGAAGATAGGTTTTGGTAAGCCTACTAGGCTAGGAGTGGATAGAGGTAGGAGATAATGTCCAAGTGATGATAAGCAGGCCAAAGGCATAGTAGAATATTATTTCTTCCATGTATGTATAGTTAAATTCTGAATGAGAAAGGCATATTCATCAAGATATTGTGTCACGTGTGTATTACTCTTTTATAATTTGTGTATATTATACTTGATTTTGATGAATATGATGGACTATGCATGAAATCATCTTAAGAAGATAGTCGATGGCATGAGTACAACTGTAAATAGAACCGGGCAAAGTTTTCCTGTGGAAATTCCAGTTCAAGAGGAGAAAAAAGAGATCTATGAAGGTTAAATATGCGCAGAGAGTCATTGGTAGACTGGTTCATTGATTGAACTATGAGATTGCAGGTGGGTTTAGTTTATTTTGTGTGAAGAGAATGAAATATAATATAAATAGTTAAACTAGACTGCAAAAGTAGTTAAACTATAAATATATTATTATTTTTAGCTAAAATAGTTTCCCAAGACTGCAGAAGTAGTTATACTAGAAATATATTACTATTTTTAGTTATGCATTATTTTCTATCTATTTAACATAGATAGAAAGTGGAACTTGGAAATAGTGTTACCTAGTTTTCATTAATATATACAACTAGGTTCATATTCTTAGCATTTCATTAATACTAATTGTGTAATGAGTATGTACACTTGGTTAAAGTTCCTCTTATGTTGGCCTTAGAGAGGACAAGGCCATCAAGACATGTACATACTACTCAACACCACACCACTAAACAACATCCTTAGTCATAAGCCTCGATTATAAAAATTATGAGGTTGTATGTGGTTGGTGAATGCAAAGATATTACCCCTAGATGGCTACAAGATTCCTTTAGGGGAAAATGTTTAGGTATCCTCCACGTCAATGTTGTAGGGTATTTAATTTTTAAAGGTTGATGAGAATGTAGAGATGCCGCTCCCGAGTTGCCACCTTTCTCCACAAGAGGTGTCCTCCTTTCCATCCCTCCAAATGTCCCTTATCCGGTGCTCCACAAAGCTCCACGTAAGATCCCTGTAGAATTTAGGTGCAAATAAAAACAATTCAATGCTTCAACCACCCAATTCATAAATGAAGCCAACCCTTGAGAAAAAAGTCTAATCTCCCAACTCCCAATACACATACTCCACCACCTTAGCAAGCATAATTTCATTAACTGCAATCTTCTGTGCAATTTAGTAACATTATTAATTTATTCCATTTCTACTCTAAACTCGAACATACTCTCGCCCTCATGAGCTTCAAGATTTTGAACCAGGAAGATTTCTCCGTTATTCTGGTCGACTATCGATGCAGGGAAATTATTCCATTGGATGAAACAAGTTAAATTATGTGAACAGAGTGAGCCAATTATTCTATTTAAATGAACTTGAAGCATGATAGGCTTTGCAGTATGAAACAAATGATCATGATCTCAAAAGGAGTAAAGTGAGATGAAATTGACATTGTTAGTCTTCAAGAAACATGCATTCTACCTCAAGCCTTCGCTTAGTTCTTGGTCTTCAAAAGACAACTCAAGTCTCAGATTTGATATTTGGTTTCCAAATATCAAATATTTGGTTTACTAAAATCAACTAATGCTACAAGGTTGATGGCCTATATCGGGGCCTAAGGAAACCACACAAGCTCCCCATAAGGAATATTTGACATGTGATAAAGATATATTGAAAATTTTGAATTTTAACACACCATTGATGGTTATTTTGATCTCAGCATGGTCAAGGGGAAAATCACTCTAGGTATCAATCCATAACATTTGTTTACACCACTATTTGGCCATGCTCAAAGCCCAAGCCCACTTGAAAATCCCTACATAACAACTATTTTACATTTGAATAATATATCATGGCTCAAAGTTTAGAAACCTGCAGGTGATTCTAAAGAACCAATTCATGGTATAGAATTTAGATATATGGTCTTAGGCAATAAAATTTATCTACAACATTGATGTGCCATGAATGACGACTAAGCCTACCACACAATGGTTTCATAAAGAAGTTTTGTTCTGTGAGGAATATACCATAGCTATTTCAAGGTTTAAGACACTAGGGATGGTTATCACTACCTAGGCCATCATAGAAGGATTCTTTTTCGTAGGTTAGCTGATCCGGAGGATTATTCGTCTTTAAAGTATATCGATCCAAGATAAAGAGTAATGGTACAATGGCTGTTTTAGATGGTTCATGCATAGAGAATGCTATGCCATAGATTGTTGCTTGCTGCATATTCCGAGGCTAGATTTTACCACCGTTGAAAGAGGGTTAATAGTCTTTTTACCAAAACTAGACTTAACATATGGTTCCAACCTCATTCATGGATGTTGATGAATGGAGCACAATGAAATGAAATGCTAATGTTGCATGTTCCATGAATATATATTATATATCATATATATATATACGGTGTGTGTTAACCAAAAAAATTGTGGCTCGGCATGTTGCAACAGCTTTATACATAAGGGTAACATATCGGAAATGGCATATGAAAAGCGGTGAAAAATGATGAAATGTTACATGGGTTATATCATATGGTATATCATACGTTTTGTGCGTCCAATCTTATTTGCAACATCATGTGACGAGAGCTTGCACAAAGTACGAAGCAAAGTTTGTGCACCCTCTTAAGACCAGTCACATATTATGATGGTGAGCTCGCACAAATCGCCTTTGCACTGGCCAATGTGTATATGATGAGCCTGCAATACCATGGTGCAACCATCAAATGTGTATCGTCGCATGTAGATTCGAGCTTGCACATGGGACAACGAGTTTAGTTTTGTGCACAGATCATGGTATTGACTCTTGGCATTGCGGAGGGGTTGCATAATGTACCATTTTGTGCACCCTCCAAGGAATAGTCTCCAATCATAACCGTGAGCCCGCACAAAACGATACAATGTGACTCTGTGCACTATCAAACAGCTTTTGGTTGAATGGTCGATGGAGCCCGCACATCGTTATGTAACATTGGTTAAATGGTCGATGGAGCCTGCACATCGTTATGTAACATTGGTTGAATGGTCGATGGAGCTCGCACGGTTGATGAGTCAATAGCTCGATGCTTGAAGTCATTTTCTCACACTCCTTTGGCTTCTGTCTCCACGAATACTGGTTGCTGGAACAATGGAAACCTATTGGAACAAAACCAGTATTCCAATGAATCAGATCCCTTTTTTGTTTCCACAAACACCAATGTCAAAGAATGCTTGCCTGCATGAATTTCAAACATAGTTGTAACAACAAGGGGACTAGGACTACTTAAGCGACTTGGTACAGGCTTCAAGGAAGTACAGTACTTAGCATGTACCAGTACTTGGTACATGCTAGTGTTACAAAAGCAAGTTTGATACAAAAGAAAACATAGAAGATATAATGTGGTACGGCAAGAGAAAATAACATAATGTCGATCATGCATGGATTAACAAAAAAAAAATGCGATACTTTGAGGGGTGTGCTCAAGTGGAATGTGCATCCAAGGAGGATGCAAGTTAGTTATTCCAACTATGAGTCAAGTGCATGTGAGCAAAAATGTGCATGACAATGAGTGCACATGATGAGCATGGGGTAACTGTGCATGACATATGAAGTGCACTAAGGGAAGATGAAATATCAATGTGGAAGTTGAAGCGACAAAGATGTGCTTGAGTAGTCATATGGAAGTTAAAGAGTAGTTGAAGATGGATGAAGCGTAGGGGAAGCTGCACCATGAGTAAACATGAATAATAAAAAAATGGTTGTCATTTGAGAGGGGTTAGCTAGATGGTCTTGAGACATGGCAATTGAGAGAGTCTACCATGGACCTCAAACATAGTGGTAAGGCAAATGTTGTAAATGTGTATATATATTGTTATGTTTGAGTAATGAAAATGAGTAGAGAAATTCCCTTATTATAATTTGGTTTTGTATGCCCTCTAAAATTGTTTCAACTTTTATGTTTGTAGTGCTTTTCTATTTTCAACTTATATCTTTCGAAGCATTGTACTTAGTCTGCATAAATATGATTTCATAGAATTATGCCCATCAACTCTTTAGTTTGCTGTAATAATAACCAACTTCACAGATTTAGTTCATTTAATATATTGTTAGCACTCTAAAGTCTGAGCTAGTTCAATTAAAAAATTTGTAACTCAATCGTATTTTGATCCTATATTTGAAGAAGAAATAAATATATAAAAAATAAAATAATCTTATATCAAAATAACCTATTTTGACCACAAATTTATTAAGAATCTAATGTATGTTATATACCAAGTCCATGCATATAATGCATAATATATATATCCTATCCCTTCAATGTTCAGACACGGTGTTCAAAAAAGCGAATTTGAATTTCAAATCTCAAATGCCCGCGCTCCACGAAAGTTACCAAAGGACGGTTCCTCACCAATTTCCTCCATTCTTCGCCATGGCAGAAGATCCATCAAGGATACCTCAGAAAACTCACCGTCGGGACTCGGTAGTTCAAATCTTGTGCATTGGAGGAGCACCTTCAGGGCTTGCAAGTTTCTTAGAAGGAAATGGGTGAAAGGATGTTGTTCTCTCCATACTAAGGCTATGATGAAGGCGGTGAGCATTTTGCAACAGTTCATAAGATTTTTGGGGCGAGCATTGTCTGGAAATATTTGCTGTATATTCTCATAATCTAGCGCTGCCAAACAGTTGTCACACATCCTACAAGGCACATGATCAACTACGAGATCCAGTCTATGCCTGCTTAGGGCACATTTCCTCCTTGCACCAACTGGTATATAAACTAAATAGCCTCAACGTATGCATTATTTGTTGTTATTTCCATAAATTGCTTCTGTTGGTATCTCCAGCTCTCAAGATATGTGTAATGATTTTTTTACAGGAGTTGGCAGGCCGAAATAACCTTCACGAGCATGGGTGGCCAGCAGCATTTCATTCGGTGTTTCATCCATCTCCATGAATCATCCTGACAGCACCACATTAGTTCCAGGTACATCTCTCTGCCATGTAATCCTATCTCCTAGTGCTACAAGGCATTCTTGTCTCATCAAATTCTCTGGCATTTTCTTAACAAAATTTCAGTCCCTAAACCAAATACTATCCAATTTTTGGTCTAGTCGGGTTTAGTGCGTGGAATGTTCATGGAAACAACTGCAACATTTCATGGGAAATACCTGCGCACTTTGCCATCCTGCTTTCCCTTATATATTAACTCTAGCTAGCATATGAATTCATTCAAATTTTATTATTCAGTGTAATTCTTTGAATTTGGAGCAAATGAAGATTTCATTTTGTTGGCTCATCAATTTATTAGATCATCAGGATAAAATCAAGGAACGCAGCTGATAAGTCTGTTCTGGTGGGCTAACAATTGACGCTTTCACTTGAATAGGGCTGGAATAATTCTCTCTGGTTAGAACCCAACACGATGTACCCATTTGTCTACAGAGTAATTACGGACTGGAACTATTCGAGTATGAAGTGTATTTATACTCGTCCAGTCTGCATCTATTGATGATAGAACGTTGTTCTTACTCTTTCCATTCCCTGTTTTAATATTACAATTAATAAGCCAATGCACCTCCTTATGCATGGTGGCTAGAAAAGTTCAACGCATGTCAATTCAGTGTCCAAGGCTTCACTAATAGCACTATTCTTCTCAATTAAACCATCCTGCAAATCTAGAAGGAAATCTAGTGTTTTATGAGCAGAGGATATTGGTTCAGAATATGCTATGTCAATATTGTCGCCGGAGTTGCAGAAATTCGACTTCACAGAAACCTGTGGTAATTGATTACAGGATGAGAGAACTTTTTTTGCAAACATATCCCAGT
>LPNX010368603.1:33544-43974 GCA_001517045.1 Pseudotsuga menziesii
AATTGAGCATTTCACCGGCTTGACAGAATTGTCCCTTATCTAAGTTCAATAAACTATATGCTCCAAGGACCGAGAGATTACATGGTTTACCTCACTAATGCCATGTAAATGTTGAGTCACTCAGAATTTTGTCTTATTGTCATTTTTTTCCTATATACTATTTCTAATAAATAATAAAATTTTGTTATACACTCCCATAAAAGAATGATTTATTTTTACATGTCAACATTGAAGGGTTCAATTTCTCACAACCTTCAAAGTGAAATGGGACCCTACCCTTCAAATTTGATCCCTCATGGATACCATATCCCATCATTCCCATGAACCTGTGGCATGGACATTCCACATCAACTTAATTGTACCCTGTGCCACCATTCCCGATAAGGGATTTTGAATTTGAAATGCCTGCTCGACGCCCAACACGAATTTGAAATGCATGTGCAGCACGAATTTGAAATTATTGGTGGGCACTCCGACTATTTACAGAATACGGAACTGGTTTTGTGACTGGGACTAGAACTGGGCTCACAGAGGCAAACCACAGCCAATCCCAACCCTCCCATTCAGCCGGATCGGATTCCTTCAGCTCCCGTTCCACGCTGTTTTTCATGGCACCTCGACACTAAAATGTACCAACCACCGATCTCTGAAAATGATGGTATGTATGTTGGTTCATTCACTCATGGTCCGATATCTTTCAGGTTTAATGGTTGTCCATTTCTTATCTAATCTAATGCTTCTTTTGTCTATTGATAAAATTGGCAGGAAACTGATCCTGTGGTCAAGGTGTAGGAGCCACTGCAGTGGCGTCTATCGCCTTTTCAGATGGATTTCGCCATTTGTAATGGGACATGTGCTGTGAAGAGGGAGAGAGACGACGATCATCCTGATAACAATGATAACGACCACGAACTGGATAGAGCTTTCTCCAGAGCAAGCGATGAAGAAGAAGATGGGAGAACTAGCAGAAAAAAGCTCCATCTTTCCAAAGAATAGTCTGCTTATTTAGAAGAAAGCTTTAATGAGCACAATACCCTTAATTCGGTAAGCCTCTGTGCGCCTAATACCTCGTCTTTTGCATTCCCACAACATAAAAACAATCTATTACTCATAGCGTTTTCAATTGCAGAAGCAAAAGCTGGCATTAGCTGAGCAGCTTAACCTTCGCCCGCGTCAAGTAGAAGTCTATGGTTCCATAACAGAAGAGCCAGGTTAGCCTCTTTTACCAATCAAGTCTGATGGATGGATTTGAAGTTTGAATATTGATTGATTTTTATGTATATATGATACGACAAAGATGAAGCAGACAGAAATGGACTGTTAATATCTGAAGAGATGCCATGAAACCCTTACAGAAGAGAACATGTGACTACAGAAAGATATTCAATAGCCGAGGGCTTTGAAAGTGGCGCATCCAAGCTTTTACATGCACTTGCCTGCAACCACTCTCTTAATATGTGCCCTTCCTACGATAGGATCGCCTCAGCCTCACTACCACTTGACAACAACACCAAGGGCTTGCACGGCCATGGGCCTTCCCCTTAGCCGACCCTGGCTTCTGCTCATTTACGCACGACTCGGCCACCTCCTAGACTTGAACAATAATATGTATTTGTTTTTTGTCTTTGTAAATATATATCTAGATTCTAGATCATGTTCTTTTCCTATGAAAAATACTCTAGATCATGTTCTTTTCCTGTGAACAATACACCACAGCATATGGGTTTTGTTTTATTCACTTACACAGAGCCTCCCCACGGATAGAATTTGACGGGTAAATGGTAGCCATGGGCCAATTTACCCGTTAAATACAACTTAGATTTTAGGGAGACCGTCAAATTCTGGCTTAGACTACAGAAAATGTTTCAGATTTTGATTATTATAGGCAATTTTGATGGATGTCCCTCATTTGAAATTCCTACCCTGAGCCTCCCTCCCTCTGTTAGCTACCGGGCAGTTGGTATCTACTCATTTTTGAAATATAGCAAAATTTGTCTATTATTTTAATGGCATAGTCACCGGTAACTGGTAGGTTCCTTAAAACAGTATCCGGTTGGGCAGTACATTTGTAAATTTCAATGGCTATCCATGTTGACATACTGGCCTTAGTCCCCAGACACCGAATGCCATAATGCAGGGAAAACATAAAAACCAAAAAAATCAATTATTCAAATAACATTATAGGTATGAGTTTAATTTTTTTCCGTTGAAATGCGCCTGTAGGTTTCCCCCTAGTTTATCAATCGTCTATTTGAGAGTGAGGGGGCAACAAAGCATATGCTTCCTCTACTCTTTGCAGTGGGAGTGCGAGGAAGGGTGGTAAAATCGTTTTTCCATTCTCTGTGTGGAGGTACAACAACATTATTATTTGTTGAGCTATCTCAGTTCTTTCAGCGCCGTGGAGAAACTGAGTGGGAAAAGCAAGTGCTGGTGTGACAACTGCTGCCATTTGCAAGATGCCAAGAAGAAGTTCAAGGTCAAATCTTCACCTCAAGTTCTCACTTTCCAGCTAAAAGGTTTCAAATACACAGTACATGAAGGTGAAATGGAGGGATTCAAGAAGTTGTTCTATCATGTTGCATTCCCCATGGAGTACATACTGCTAATTAACAATTGTGGAGATGGAGAAGTAGATGATTTTTTGTATTCTTCATTTGATGTTGTGGTGCATGTGGGATGCACGGTTAATGATGGGAATTAAATTTCTATAGTGAAGAGAGGTGACCAATGGCTCATGTTTTATGATGAGAAGGTGGAAAACATCACGGCCACTGCTTCAAAGCAGCTTGTAAAGGATCCATGTGGTCGAGAAAGAGTGAAGGTAGAAGCCAAACTTCCAGCCACACCCCCAAAAATATCCTGTGATTTAGCACCTAAAACATAACGGTTTTCTCTAGTAAAATATTATATGGACATGTTGAAGTAGATTGTTATGAGAATCTATATTTGAATTCAATGTGGACTCAAGCAATGGATGGTACTCTAGGCATTGCAAGGTATTTTCCTCATTACAATGTAAAAATGAATAATTATGGAAAACAAGGTTCAGTAATGACCACAACCGAAGCGACACAACTTTTCACTCCCTGCAAACTCTCGGTGGAGGATTTATCAAATCAACAACAACAATCAGCGCCTTTGGGTTCAGTCTGGAATCGTGCAGGAACTTGGGACGAAATAAATTTAAGCACCTGGGCCAACAGTAGGATAAAGGAATTTCTCATTGATTTAGGTTCTTTAGAATTNGTAAGATAAAGGAATTTCTCATTGATTTAGGTTCTTTAGAATTCGATATTTGTAAAGATAATATTTTGAAGGTCTCAAGCTGCGTAGGTGAATTATTGATGGTGACAGTGTGCAACAAGAACCGAATTTGTGACTCTTACTCGATGGACTTGAAGTTTCAATGGGATTGGTTAATTGAAGAAAAAATGAAGCANTCTCAAGTTGTGTAGGTGAAGTATTGATGGTGACAGTGTGCAACAAGAACCGAATTTGTGACTCTTACTCGATGGACTTGAAGTTTCAATGGGATTGGTTAATTGAAGAAAAAATGAAGCAAAATTTGGGCACTTTAAATATTCCATAGGCTTCTTCTGGTGATTCGAAAGATATGTAGTTGAATGTGGCTTTGAATATAGACCAACGAATCCCATACTCGAAAAGAAGTACACTTATTCAATATCTTATGTCCTTCTTGTCTCCCATTTACGATCTTGAATCTTTGGATTTTTTTCAATCTTCAAGCCAAGAGACAATTAGTATGGCTGATAAATATTTAGTGCAGTTAGGTGTAATGATTTGTGGCCAAGAAGTTCTGAAATTAACTGAATTATGTTTGAAACTTGTGAAGTTGGTTATCCAACCTTGATTAGGAACGATTACTTTGGACAATTTTTATCAGGGTTTATGTAAGGAGGGCCTTGTACTTGGAGCTTTGATGGAAATTGCAAGAAGGATATTTTTTAAGGTTGGTACAGAGGTAGAAAAATCAGAGTCTGATTGTTTAAAACTTTGTTTCTTCCATCTCGATGGAGACCTTTTTACTCTTCTCTTAGTTTACAAGAAGTGGGACGATAAATGAAAATTCAGAAGGAAGAAATGGTGCTGGGAAAATAACATTAATGCCAAATCCATGGTAAGATGTAAAGATGATATCATAAAAACTTCAAGTTGTCTCTTGAAGAGGTTCCGTGGAAAGAATAATTACAATTTGCATTCCCTTGTTGCTACAATTCAACAAACTTGCAACATCTACCGGCTTGGTATAGAGGTAGACCATCATAAAAGAGAAATCCAATTTTTTTAGATGTAGAGAAAATACATCAGGAATTTGAGAGGATGGAAGATGTATTGAACTATGAAATGCAGATGGGTGCTAAAATAATCACTGACACAAAGCGCATTGAACTATACATTGTGTTTGGACATAATTCTCATGTAACAAGAGAAAATATTGGCATTCTATGTAATGGGAAGTTTTATTATGAGGTGAATGTGGAAGAAGACGCTAAGTTTTTAAAGCTTGTCATTTATAAACACTTATTCTCTCATGTTGACATGTCCAAAAGTTATTCATCGAACAAGTTAAATGATGGTCTCTATGGGATAGGCTATTATGAATCTTTAGGAAATGTGAACTTAAAGATATTCTTATTATTTTTCTATTGGAAAGCTAGCGACTGCTAGCTCTCCTTGTAGCATAAGCATGTCTGCAGTCACTAGAAGAAAAATTCTTATGCTACATGTAAAGCTAGCAGTCGCTGGCTTTCCTCGATCTTTTGTCATGTGTTTATTTCAAAATAGAGGACATGGCACAAGCTCAAGGTATAAGCTAGCAACCACCAATCACCATGGACAAGATTTTTCTATTGGAAAGCTAGCGACTGCTAGCTTTCTTTCTAGCATAAGTATGTGTTATTATCCTAGAAGGAAAGCTAGCAGTCGCTAGCTTTCCTTGATCTTGTGCGATGTGCTTATTTGAAAATATAGTACATGATACAAGTTCAAAGTATAAGCTAGCAACCACCAATCACCATGCCTAGGGTTTTTCTATTGGAAAGCTAGCGACTGCTAGCTTTCCTTCTAACATAAGCATGTGTGTCATGCTAAAATGAAATGCATTTGCTAAAAGGAAAGGTAGCATTCGTTAAAAATAGAGTACATGGCACAAGCTCAAGGTATAATCTAACAACCACCAATCACCATGGACAAGGTTTTTGTATTGGAAAGCTAGTGACTGTTAGCTTTCCTTCTTGCATAAGCATGTGTGTTTATGATAGAAGGAAATTCTTATGCTACAAGGAAAGCTAGCAGTCGCTAGATTTCTTTGATCTATTGCCATGTTCTTATTTCAAAATAGAGCACATGGCACAAGCTCAAATTATAATCTAGCAACCACCAATCACCATGGACATGATTTTTCTATTGGAAAGCTAGTGACTTCTAGCTTTCCTTCTAGCATAAGTATGCGTTATTATCCTAGAAGGAAATGCTTATGCTAGGAGGAAAGCTAGCAGTCGCTAGCTTTCCTTGATCTTGTGCCATGTGTTTATTTCAAAATAGAGCACATGGCGGAAGCTGAAGGTATAAGATAGCAACCACCAATCACCGTGGACAATGTTATCAATTGGAAAGCTAACGACTGCTCGCTTTCCTTCATGGCTAGAGTTTTTCTATTAGAAAGCTAGCAATTGTTATCTTTCCTTCTACCATAAGCACATGTGTGGTTATGCTAGAAGGAAATGCTTATGCTAGAAATAAAGCTAGCAGTCGCTAGCTTTCCTTTATCTTGTGCCATGTGCTTCTTTCAAAATAGACCACATGCCACAAGCTCAATGTATAAGCTAGCAACCACCAATCACCATGGCTAGGGTTTTTCTATTGGAAAGCTAGCGACTGATAACTTTCCTTCTAGCATAAGAATGTGTGGTTATTCCAGAAGGAAATGCTTATGCTAACTTTTTTTGATCTTGTTCCATGTTCTTCTTTCAAAATAGAGCACATGGCACAAGATCAACGTATAACCTATCAACCACCGATCACCATGCCCAGGGTTTTTTTATTGGAAAGCTAGCGATTGCTAGCTTTCCAATAACATAAGCATGTGTGCTTATTTTATGTAATGGGAACTTTTATTATGAGGTGAACGTGGAAGAAGACGCTGAGTTTTTAAAGCTTGTCATTTATAAACACTTATTCTCTCATGTTGACATGTCCAAAAGTTATTCATCTAACAAGTTAAATGATGGTCTCTATGGGATAGGCTATTATGAATCTTTAGGAAATGTGAACTTAAAGAGATTCTTATTATTTTTCTGTTGGAAAGCTAGTGACTGCTAGCTTTCCTTGTAGCATAAGCATGTGTGCAGTCACTAGAAGAAAAATTCTTATGCTACAAGTAAAGCTAGAAGTCGCTGGCTTTCCTTGATCTTTTGTCATGTGTTTATTTCAAAATAGAGGACATGGCACAAGCTCAAGGTATAAGCTAGCAACCACCAATCACCATGGACAAGATTTTCTATTGGAAAGCTAGCGACTGCTAGCTTTCTTTCTAGCATAAGTATGTGTTATTATCCTAGAAGGAAATGCTTATGCTAGAAGGAAAGCTAGTAGTCGCTAGCTTTCCTTGATCTTGTGCCATGTGCTTATTTGAAAATAGAGTACATGTTACAAGTTCAAAGTATAAGCTAACAACCACCAATCACCAAGCCCAGGGTTTTTCTATTGGAAAGCTAGCGACTGCTAGCTTTCCTTCTAACATAAGCATGTGTGTCATGCTAAAAGGAAATGCATTTGCTAGAAGGAAATGTAGCATTCGTTAAAAATAGAGTACATGGCACAAGCTCAAGGTATAAGCTAACAACCACTAATCACCATGGACAGGGTTTTTGTATTGGAAAGCTAGCGACTGTTAGCTTTCCTTCTTGCATAAGTATGTGTGTTTATGATAGAAGAAAATTCTTATGCTACAAGGAAAGCTAGCAGTCGCTAGATTTATTTGATCTGTTGCCATGTTCTTATTTCAAAATAGAGCACATGGCACAAGCTCAAAGTATAATCTAGCAACCACCAATCACCATGGACATGATTTTTATATTGGAAAGCTAGCGACTGCTAGCTTTCCTTCTAGCGGCTGCTAGCTTTCCTTCTAGCATAAGTATGTGTTACTATCCTAGAAGGAAATGCTTATGCTAGGAGGAAAGCTAGCAGTCGCTAGATTTCCTTGATCTTGTGCCATGTGTTTATTTCAAAATAGAGCACATGGCGCAAGCTGAAGGTATAAGCTAGCAACCACCAATCAGCATGGACAATTTTATCAATTGGAAAGCTAACGCCTGCTAGCTTTCCTTCATGGCTAGAGTTTTTCTATTAGAAAGCTAGCAATTGTTATCTTTCCTTCTAGCATAAGCACATGTGTGCTTATGCTAGAAGGAAATGATTATGCTAGAAAGAAAGTTAGCAGTCGCTAGCTTTCCTTTATCTTGTGCCATGTGCTTCTTTCAAAATAGAGCACATGCCACAAGCTCAATGTATAAGCTAGCAACCACCAATCACCATGGCTAGGGCTTTTCTATTGGAAAGCTAGCGACTGATAACTTTCTTTCTAGCATAAGAATGTGTGGTTATGCCAGAAGGAAATGCTTATGCTATCTTTTTTTGATCTTGTTCCGTGTTCTTCTTTCAAAATAGAGCACATGGCACAAGATCAACGTATAACCTATCAACCACCAATCACCATGCCCAGGGTTTTTTTATTGGAAAGCTAGCGATTGCTAGCTTTCCAATAACATAAGAATGTGTGCTTATTCTATATAATGGGAACTTTTATTATGAGGTGAATGTGGAAGAAGACGCTGAGTTTTTAAAGCTTGTCATTTATAAACACTTATTCTCTCATGTTGACATGTCCAAAAGTTATTCATCTAACAAGTTAAATGATGGTCTCTATGGGATAGGCTATTATGAATCTTTAGGAAATGTGAACTTAAAGAGATTCTTATTATTTTTCTATTGAAAGCTAGCGACTGCTAGCTTTCCTTGTAGCATAAGCATGTGTGCAGTCGCTAGAAGAAATTTTTTTATGCTACAAGTAAAGCTAGCAGTCGCTGGCTTTCCTTGATATTTTGTCATGTGTTTATTTCAAAATAGAGCACATGGCAGAAGCTCAACGTATAATCTAGCAACCACCAATCACCATGGACAAGATTTTTCTATTGGAAAGCTAGCGACTGCTAGCTTTCTTTCTAGCATAAGTATGTGTTATTATCCTAGAAGGAAATGCTTATGCTAGAAGGAAAGCTAGCAGTCGCTAGCTTTCCTTGATCTTATGCCATGTGCTTATTTGAAAATAGAGTACATGATACAAGTTCAAAGTATAAGCTAGAAACCACCAATCACCATGCCCAGGGTTTTTCTATTGGAAAGCTAGTGACTTCTAGCTTTCTTTCTAACATAAGCATGTGTGTCATGCTAAAAGGAAATGCATTTTCTAGAATGAAAGGTAGCATTCGTTAAAAATAGAGTACATGACACAAGCTCAAGGTATAAGCTAACAACCACCAATCACCATGGACAGGGTTTTTGTATTGGAAAGCTAGTGACTGTTAGCTTTCCTTCTTGCATAAGCATGTGTGTTTATGATAGAAGGAAATTCTTATGCTACAAGGAAAGCTAGCAGTCACCAGCTTTCTTTGATCTGTTGCCATGTTCTTATTTTAAAATAAAGCACATGACACAAGTTCAAAGTATAATCTAGCAACCACTAATCACCTTGGACAGGATTTTTCTATTGGAAAGCTAGCGACTGCTAGCTTTCCTTCTAGCATAAGTATGTGTTATTATCCTAGAAGGAAATGCTTATGCTAGGAGGAAAGCTAACAGTCGCTAGATTTCCTTGATCTTGTGCCATGTGTTTATTTCAAAATACAGCACATGGCGCAAGCTGAAGGTATAAGCTAGCAACCACCAATCACCATGGACAGTGTTATGAATTGGAAAGCTAATGACTGCTAGCTTTCCTTCATGGCTAGAGTTTTTCTATTAGAAAGCAATTTTTATCTTTCCTTCTAGCATAAGCACATGTGTGCTTATGCTTATGCTAGAAGGAAGTGCTTATGCTAGAAAGAAAGCTAGCAGTCGCTAGCTTTCCTTTATCTTGTGCCAGCTGCTTCTTTCAAAATAGAGCACATGGGACAAGCTCAAGGTATAAGCTAGCAACCACAATCACCACAGCTAGGGTTTTTCTATTGGAAAGCTAGCGACTGATAATTTTTTTTCTAGCATAAGAATGTGTGGTTATGCCGGAAGTAAATGCTTATGCTAGATTTCCTTGATCTTGTTCCGTGTTCTTCTTTCAAAATAGAGCACATGGCACAAGATCAACGTATAACCTATCAACCACCAATCACCATGCCCAGTGTTTTTTTATTGGAAAGCTAGCGATTTCTAGATTTCCAATAACATAAGCATGTGTGCTTATGCTATAATGAAATGCTTATTCTAGAAGGAAAGATAGCAGTCGCTAGCTTTCCTTGATCCTGTGCCATGTGCTGATTTCAAAATAGAGTACATGACACAAGCTCTAGGTATAAACTAGCAACCAACAATCATCATGCCCAAGGTTTTTCTATTGGAAAGCTAGCGACTACTAGCTTTCCTTCTAGTATAAGCATGTGTGCTTATGCTAGAAGGAAATGCTTATGTTAGAAGAAAAGCGAGCAGTCGCTAGCTTTCCTTGATCTTGTGCCATGTGCTTATTTCAAAATAGAGGACATGGCACAAGATTACTGTATAAGTTAGCAACCACCAATCACCATGGCTAGGGTTTTTCTATTGGAAAGGTAGTGATTCATAACTTTCCTTCTAGCATAAGCATGTGTGCTTATGCTAGAAAGAAATGCTTATGTTAGAAAGAAAGCTAGCAGTTGCTAGCTTTTTTTGATCTTGTGCCATGTGTTTCTTTCAAAATAGAGCACATGGCATAAGCTCAAGGTATAAGCTAGAAACCACCAATCACCATGCCCAGGGTTTATCTATTAGAAAGCTAGCGACTACTAGCTTTCATTCTAGCATAAATATGTGTGCTTATGCTACGAGGAAATGCTTAGGCTAGAACGAAAGCTAGGAGTCATTAGCTTTCCTTGATTTTGTGCCATGTGCTTATTTCAAAATAGAGTACATGGCACAAGACCAATGTATAACCTAGCAACCACCAATCACCATGCACAGGGTTTTTCTTCTGGAAAGCTAATGAGTGCTAGCTTTTCTTCTAGCATAAGCATGTGTGCTTATGCTAGAAGGAAAGCTAGTAGTCGCTAAGCTAGGAGTCACTTATAATTCAAAAAAATTCTACTATGTATTAGTATACTAATAGTGGCATCAAGTAGCATTGCTTGGGATTTTGTATTACTCTAGTTCCATATAGATGT
>LPNX010368619.1:0-2500 GCA_001517045.1 Pseudotsuga menziesii
TTTCTTTTTGCCATGTTAAATATTGTGAAATTACTATGTACATTTTTTAGTTATTTGTTTTTTATTTTCACTGAGCAACACAATTTATTGCTTAAAATATGTTGTTCGCAGGTAACCTTACTCGCAAGCTTTGTAAAAATATGAAAAGGGAGGTTGTTGCAATGTGGATACAGAAGCACGTGCGTAGATCTAAAGCTCAAAAAGCTCAGAAGCATGTGCAGTGCGGATACAAAAGCACGTGCACAGATAGAAAGCTGAAAAAGTGGGAAATTGAGTATGAAGATTCTATTGCTGATGCTTTTCCATTGAGTATGAAGAGCCTGTTGCTGAGGGTTTTAAGTTGCTAAGTATGATTTTGAAGCTGTCGTGGGATCCAAGTATGGCTTAGCAACAAAGTACAAGTGGGATGATTTAGCTAATATAATATTTTAAAAATTCATCGGTGTACTAGATGATTTTCATGTAAAGTTATATGGAGATAGTTTTTGAGAAAACTCATTTATTGTAATACTTGACATTTCATATAATATAATTTGTGCGGTTTAAAACTTATATGGTTTCATTTTATATTTGCATAATTCAAATGTGTATTAGATGATGATAAATAATGTATGATTCTCTTTTTAATTTAAATATAATACCATATTAAAAATTTATATTGATTAATAATGAACACTATTAAAACTACTAAAATGTAATAACCACACATAAAACCACTAAAAATGACTAAATTAGTGACCAATAAATGAGATTAATGACCAAAATTCATATATAAAAGAACAAAAAAATTGAGAGACACGTGACCAAACAATGAGATATAAATGACCAAAAAAATGACCAAAATTCGCATATCAATGACCAAAAAACAGTTTTGGTGGCTAATTTGCGGTCTTTTAATACGCGACCAAATTTGGTCATATTCTAGTTTGCTATGTGGTCATTAATTTGGTCATAAATGTGGTCATATATTTGGTCATCGATTCAAATATGACCAAATTAATGACCAAATATATGACCAAATTAATGACCAACTGACAAGCTATAAATGACCAAAATAAAAATGACCAATTTTGGTCGCGTAATAAAAGACCGTAAATTAGCCACCAGCGATCGCCAAACCAAAAGTGGTCATTGATATGCGGATTTTGGTCATTTTTTTGGTCACTAATCTCTCATTTTCCACTAGTGATTAAGAGATTGAACCACCGAACATGGTTGTTGTTGACTCACATTTGCATCGAGAGTAACATAATTATTGAACTGTTCACAAGATTGTCCGTCTACTAATGGATGAATAATATCAACTTCCATATAACTAGATTCTTTTAATGTTGCATTATCTTCCTTAGCCTCTACGTCAGGTATCTCTTGAGGGGGAATGGGAACTATTTGCTCTTCTAATGAATGCCGACGATTTCTTGAAACTTCCTTTTTTTTGTTTTTTATTTTCTGCTTCTTCCGGTGTAAGCACCTTCCTTGCTGACTTTCTTCCTCTATTACGTACATTCCCCATTGAAATCCACACAATCCTGTACAAAACTATGCAATTATGTAAGTAATGATAAAAAATTGCATGTCCAACAATTCTCTGTGCGCGGGTTCAGATGAATTATGTCTTTTGATACGTTAAAGGTGGCCAACATGACGCCACCCTACATTTTCTATAAAAACATATATCACATATGCGATATAATGCACCTCCGATATATCGCATATGCAATATTGAATTCCATATTTTTAATGAAGGGAAAGGGTTTTCCATAACGCATTCCCGATATATCGCATATGTGATTTATTGCATATACAATATATCGCATATGCGATTTAGTGCTCAATGAAAATGTGTAATTTACATTTATCTAGATATGATGAGGATGAGGGTGATGAACATTGAGGGTGTCCATGAGCATGATGATGATGAGTATGAGGGTGAGGGTGTCGATGAGGATGAGGGTGAGGGTGTCGATGATGATGAGGATGAGGGTGTTGATGATGGTGAGGATGAGTTTGATGAATAATGATGATGAAGATGAGGATGATGATAAGGATGAGGATAATGATGATGATGATGATGAGGATGAGGGTGATGGTGATGATGAGGAGGATGATGACTATGATGATGATGATGAGGATGAGGGTGATGGTGATGATGAGGAGGATGATGACTATGATGATGATGATGAGGATGAGGGGGATGGTGATGATGAGGATGAGGGTGATGGTGACAATGATGATGATGAGGATGAGGGTGACGATGAAGATGATGGTGAACAATGATGGTGATGATGAGGATGAGGGTGACGATGAAGATGATGGTGAACAATGATGGTGATGATGAGGAGGATGAGGGATGATGATGATGATGATGATGACGAGGATGGTGACGATGATGGTGATGATGATGAGGATGATGACAATGATGAAGATGATGGTGAACAATGATGGTGATGATGAGGAGGATGATGACAATGAGGATGAGGGTGATGATGATGATGATGAT
>LPNX010368619.1:5000-37873 GCA_001517045.1 Pseudotsuga menziesii
ATATGATGATGATGATGTAGATGAGGATGAGAGTGATGATGATGAGGATGAGGATGAGGGTGGTGATGAGGATGGGGATGAGGGTGGTGAAAAATGATGCGTTAGGACAAAAAAAAATTAGTTAAAATTTACCTATAGCACCATTAGAATTTACCTAGTTCAATTATGCTAGCAACATTAAAGAACTTCCATGAAGTAATATATAGTGGGAATCCACCACCCATACAACTTCGAAGTAGCTAGTGACATTGTGAATCTAGAAGCCATGCCACATAAATTAGCTATGAACATAATTCTATATATCGCATCTGCGTTACAACATATTAATATCGCATATGCGATATGGATAAGCTATATCACATATGCGTTATATCGCATATGCATTATTTTAAAATTTAAATAATTTACGGGATTAAGGTTTGGCATTAGGTTTGGAAGCAGCTTCAGAATACCAAACCTATTGGCTAGGACAAATCAACCAAGGCTATTGCTTGTCTTTTAGAACTCTATCAATATGCTCATATTAGATGGCGTGTTTTGATATGACGCCCACAATATTTTTTTATGAAAATGTATGATATTGTAGAGTACGAAATGACGATTCTTAATATGTAATTTTTTCCTTCAAAACTATGTTTTATTTATTTATAATTATTTTTTCTAAATAACACACGTTAGTTTTTGAAAATACATACATCGATTGTTTGTTATATAACTTTTGATTTCCATCACCATTTCCCAAAAAAACTATATGGTGCACTAGACGAGATTAAGATCTACGATCTTATATTAAGAAATCAAGGATTTCATTAATTTTTTCCCCTAAAGTGTTGCACCCAGACATAAGGTTTTAATTTCAAACTTTTCTGACTTCAATAATTAATAATAATAATAATAAAAATTCATGAAAAATTCCGAATAAATAGTGTTGCACTAGGCCCATATGTCCTTTATATGTCTGCAAGATTCTATCCCAAATGGACATCATTTACCTCATATATTGCTGCACCCGCACAAACATATATGTTATGATGTGCTGAAAATTTGAAAACCCACTTTCACGGAAACTAATTTTATAATCATTTACACACATTTTCTCTGCATAAATGCTATATATTATGAAAGTTGATTCAATTACCTATCCTTTCTCTTTTTACTTCATCTTCAAATAAGTTAGGGAAGTACCCCTAATTGTCACCTAAAGTCATAGTTTTCCGTTTATTCCAGTATTATGTGGCATCTAAAGTGTCCTTAAAGGAGTCCATGATTGTGCATCAGCCCATTTTATTTTAGATGTTAATAAAATAATATTAATAATAGTTAAGCAAGGGTAATTAAATAATAATTTTATAATAATAGTATGTATTAATGATGAACATATGTTCATTATTATTAGAATGTATATGATAAATGTCACAATGCGACATAAAAAATGTCACAAAGATGTGACATCAAATCGTTACAAACTGTGTGAATGTCACATAGTCTTTGTTTCATTTCATAAGCTAACAAATATATTGGGGAATGCAAGCATTCAAATAGTATGTAGGAGGTTGAAAAATGGTTATGATAATTGTCATTGGAAATGTCACACTCCAACGTTAGCATTTAAAATCAAAATTTGCTATGTCATGGAAAGGTTTTATCAGATTCTACTAGTGCAAATGTTTTGTTATTGCCATGTTGCATTATGGCTATGTTGAGTAATGTGGTAATGTGACAATATGTAAGTCATTGTAATGTTGCACAATGATTAGGTGTAGTGATATTTTCAGGTGTATTCTGTTTTGACATAAATGAAGGGTTATGTTCGATTGCGTCGTTTCTGTATGAATATATTGTATTATGGTTATGTTAATTAATGTGGTTGATTGCATTACAACATTAAAAGTAATTTAATAAGACAAACATATCTATTATTGGCTTTCTCGCTATATCTTTCCCTTGGGTTTTTCAAATTCAATTGTCTATGTTTTCGAGTTGTAGCAGTGACATTAAATGCGAATCAGTTTATTATTTGAAGTGAATTTTTTTTATCTTTTCAGCTAGGGTTTTCAAATTTTCATGCAGTGTTTCAGTTCAATTGTAATGTGAATTCTGAAGACTGAATACTGTAGGTGTTAGTCTCCATTCACTATATCATCCACCACGATCAATTGAACGAAGCAGTATATCATCCACCACGATCAATTGAACGAAGCAGTATATCATCCACCACGATCAATTGAACGGAGCAGTATATCATCCACCACGATCATGGTGAAAATTTAATTTAGGTCAAATCCTAATTTGATCAATGTGGTTAGTTTTAAAATCTAAGATTTAGTCTAGAAAATCTGGGCGTTTTAGTTGTTTTATCCTAGTCCGAATAGAACAACCATTACCATTTGATGCCTAGGAGAGAAACAACTTAACACTCATAAAAGCGTAGCTGCTTGATTCTATCAGTTAATGATTGCTCTGAAGATCCGAATGGTGAAAGGAGTTGCAGTGTGGTCCTTATATTCGCTGAGAGAAAAAGGAGTTGGAGGGTTCTAAACAGAGTAGGGTGGTAAGGGTCTCTGTGACTCGAACTCATCGTTTCCTTGGGAGAGTTGTTATTTCTGGAGGCCAGAATGTCTCTCAGATCCATTTCCAAAGCCATTGCCCGAAAGCAACATTACAAAGTGACAGTTACAGTAGAGGCGCATCGCAAGCGAGAAGAAGCTTTGCCGAATGATTCTAGGTTTTGAGATAAGGTCAAGGTCTAGTCTAGGTATAGTGGCAACGTTAAGCTGCTCAAGTCTTTATATGACCTAACATGGTAACTAACATGGTAACTAATTACATCTATGTATTTTCAACAAATTTACAGGTTTGACGCAAGATGCATCTATGTATTCTAGCATAATGCTGGAAAAAACATAACTAATTACATCTATTGGTTATTATCAATATCGGAATAGTTATCTAACCATGAGTTTCCATAACTCTTCTAACATATAGTGGTTATTATTTGTCCATTAAGCTTAGTCTTCCTGCAGCTAAAAACTTCATTCAACTCCTTCAATTCTAGGCTGTAAAGAGAGTGTAGAAAATAAGCTAAAACAGTTAATGCTTGTTCAATAGTAATAACCAGATCTAGATTTAGATTGAATTGCATTGTCACTTATTAGTGTTGCAAAAGACTACAATGCCCACAACTTCATCACCCAACTCTTAAAAGCCTATGACACACAGGTTCTATTTTTATTTTTTGTTTTACATCTGAGAATTGTTGTTTCTATATCTTGCAGCATATGTAGTTGGCAGGTTTTGAACTTCGTACACAAGTTACAGAGAAAGATTGAAGCGACTCAGAAGTAGCAGCTCAATTTTAAAATTTGGTACACAAATTTGACAGAAAAATATTGAATACATTGATGAGGCTTACCTCTAATTCATAGGCGAATCATTTTCTTGCTCCAAGACCGCACAGGAATGGGGAAACAGCGAAACCTTTTGCTCCATTCTTCTTATATACAATTTCATGAAGCAGAGCGAGTAGAGTTGGTTATAAATTTTGAACGAATGACACATATCTCCTCCACCACCAGGAATGATAGGTATCTCCTCCACGTCTCGTTTATATATTTCTAACAGACTCCTAAGAGAGAATCAGCGGCTAACAGTCTCCTAACAGACTCCTAAATCGACGATCGACGGCTAAAAGTCTCCTAACAAACTCCTAAATTGACGGCTAGTTAAAAGATCAGATGAAAAGCCAACACATCCCAGTCATACATTTGTCATGTTTTAGTGGATCTTGATGATCTCCTCAAACAAGTCCATCCCAAATATCACATATATACGGCGTAATTAAATCTAAATTTTAATGGTAAGTAATTTTGGATGTTGATGGGTATATATGGCATAATGTTGTGGATGATATTTAATAGTTTGTGTTGGTTTTGATAGATAATATTGTTAAATTTGTTTTAAATATATAATAAAAATAATGTTTTTAATGTTTAAATTTTCATTACATAAAAATAATTTTAACTCATGATTGAATGTAACTTTTTTAAACTAAAACTTTATGACTTGAAAAATTAATGTTCAAAACCTAATGTATATATATATATATATATATATATATTTTGCCAAGGATAAGTTAGATGAAATGAAATTCCAACCCTGATTGGATTGGCTGGATGACAAACTGGCAATGCATGTGGACGGGTGTGAAATTCAACCCTCCTGACAAATATCTGGCAAAACGAGAATTACATATGCGACTGGTGCAGCGATCATAAAGTGTGAGCGAAACAACCCGAATTTGTACTTTACGTAGTGGAATTTATAGGTTTTTTTTTTTAGTTTACGCAGGAAAGGCCATATGTTACAGATATACAGTCTTTTTCGACATCAATGTCGACGGTGAATGTAGTTGATCCGTCCCTTGAAAGTTGAGAGTACTAATCAAGGTTAAACGTGCAATGTTCCATTCTTCCATGTTTCCATGTGCTTCATTTAATGACCATGTATAGTTTCATTTATGCACGCTATGGCCATAGACATTTAGGCTGCACGTTAGATATTGGTGCAAAGTTTAATGAAATGAGTAGGAGACCAGCTGGTGGCTATTCCCGTCGATAAATCATTCATTCGTTATTGCTATAAGCGAGCGTTCATTTGTAGTGGCTTATTACTCTTCTCGTGGCTCAAACTGTGTGTATTGTATGTTGTGAACTGTAATCGGTGCACTACTCAACCCATCGCCCAGTCGAGAAGGAGGAGGTCGTTGGATCGAATATGGCGCTCGTGATTAAGACGAAGATGAATAGAGTTCTTCAGCTTCTTGTGTTGGGAGTGATAGTAGCAACGGCTTGCACTTGTCATGTAAGCGCAACTAGAAACTTCAAGAAACCCGACAACTTCATCGGAAGCGGAGGAGGGTTAGGAGGAGGAGGCGGTGGAGGCTTAGGCGAAGGCGGCGGCTTGGGTGGAGGAGCAGGAGGTGGCGCGGGAGGAGGAGCAGGAGGCGGTGTCGGAGGAGGCTTGGGCGGTGGTGCTGGAGGTGGCGCGGGGGCAGGAGCTGGAGGTGGCGCAGGAGGGGGCTTGGGCGGTGGTGTTGGAGGTGGCGCGGGAGGAGGAGCTGGAGGGGGTGCCGGAGGAGGCCTCGGTGGTGGTGCTGGAGGTGGCGTGGGCGGAGGTGCTGGAGGTGGCGCGGGAGGAGGGGCTGGAGGTGGGGCGGGAGGAGGCGCCGGTGGAGGAGCTGGAGGTGGTGCCGGAGGAGGCTTCGGCGGTGGCGCGGGAGGGGGTGTTGGCGGTGGAGCTGGAGGTGGCGCTGGAGGGGGTTTGGGCGGTGGCGCAGGTGGAGGCGGAGGACTTGGCGGTGGTGCCGGAGCGGGTGCAGGCGGTGGATTTGGCGGAGGGGCAGGAGCTGGTGGAGGAGCCGGTGGAGGAGGAGGAATAGGTGGCGGGCTGTGATCTGTTTAACAGTCCGTGTTTTTAGTATAAGTTAATAATGATGATCTCAATAAATGTATTAATCGATGCAATTCTTTCCGTTTTGCTGGGTTTTCGTTGTTTGTGGCAGTACGAAAGAGTCATAAATATATCCATTTATGCTTTGATTCTGAAGTATTCAATCAGTCCCAATCGGTCCCTATTTTAGAATATCAACTTTGTATAATTATTTTCCAGTCATCTTGGTATTTAGAAGAAGAAAAAAATTCGGTGTGGAAAAGGATAGTGGGCATACATTTAAAACCAGTGACATGTTCCAATCCGATTGATATTTGTGTGTACGTCTATCTATAACCCTTTCATGTTTGTGGGTACGTCTATCTCTGAAGGAATGTAAGCAAGTCTATCTATCAAGAAATGTATTATGTATGATATGTCAACAACATTTCAATAATGTGTTGAGTTTTTTTTTTACAACATAAAAATAAAATGTAATATTTTTTTAATGAAAAAAAATACATGTAAATTTGTTTTATGAAAATATAGTTTGATGCATCAACTTAATTTAAACTATGTAATCAATTAAATTATTTAATAGAATTTAATTTAAATTCGGGTTATTAAAGAAGCCAAAATATACTAGAAATCCATAACCCCACTTTTTAGTTATTAGTTTTCACAATATTAATATCGATTTTTAAGTGGTATTTCTGTAACATTTCTTCTCATCATATCATTATGACATTAATCATATATATAACATTTAGTGATCATATACTATCATCATCATAATAAAATTAAAATTAATATGTTACCGCATACCATCACAAGTTCTAAGGAATCCAATGTTACTACATATTATTATGTCACATAACATCTTCAAGAATAACCATAAACTATATGCTATCATGTAATCATAAGTCAACATTCCGAATATGAAGAACCTCATGCCACTATCTCTCATCATGAAATATAGCATCATCGCTACAATTGTGAATGAATCATATGCTACTATAGAAACATAAAGTTATCATATAGCCATCATAGTCAGTGTATCATGATTAACCTCACAAAATATATTCCCACCTCAGTCCTTAACAAGCTTAGAAATCTTACCTTTGCTTTTCTTTGGGGTTCGAATGGAGACAAACACAGGTACCATCTGGTGATTTGGGAGCACCTCACCCGGCCAAAGACTTTTGGTGGCTGGGGTATCAAAAATATCTATTGGTTTAGTATTGCACTGAGAGCAAAGAATTTCTGGATGGTCCTTCATAATAGGGGTCTATGGCATCACGTCCTATTAAGTAAGTATTTGAAGAACCAGTCTATTGTGGCATGGCTCAGGGGAAAAAATTTCAACATTCGGCAAGCTTCTGTGATCTGGAAAGGCTTCATTCATACTCTACCATGGATTGGAAAGTGTCTTGCGTGGCAAGTGGGTAATGGTATGGACATACTACTGGGAATAGACCTGATCATCGGCACTTTGCATAGTTATGGGCTGCCTTCTGATTTTAGAGCTTATCTCGAAGACCTGGGTATTACTACTCTATCTCAGGCTCATAACATCCTCCCCGGACAGCACCCCTATTGGTACACAACAGAAGATTTAAATATAGATGGGGAATGGAAATTACTATGTGAAAACTTCACGAGCAGTTTGGAAGGTGCAAGAATCAGACTCAGTACTCGCACTGATAAATTGGTTTGGGATTATAACCAATATGATGGATCTGTAACTGTTGAATTGGTATATGACAATATTATATACTCCTCTTCCTCTCTGAATGGCAGCCCGCTTCAAGCTCTAATCTGGCTTGGCATTTTATCGAAGAAAATCGGTTGTTTTGTTTGGCTGGCTCTAGCTAATAAGATACTTACTTGGAAAATCTTTAGAAGCGAGGGTGGATAGGTCTAGGTTGTTGTGCTCTCTGTGGCTTTGGTGAGGATAGTGTGCAACACTTATTTAATTCATGCTCTATGTGGAAGAATGCTATTGTTTACATGAGTGATGTTTACCACTTCCTTCCTCCTCAGCACTCCGATAAACTCAGCACCTTCCTTAGCACTTGGATTGCTAGCTTCTCTAAGCACTCAGTCTGTTGTTTCCTACCCTTTTTTGCTCTTTGGGTTGTTTGGAAGGAAAGGAACCGGGCCATCTTTGAAGGGAAAAATCCATCCCTTATGAGTATTACCCAGCAAATTGGATATCTTTCTCAGTTGTACAAGCCTGTTGTTTCAAAAGTCAAAAAACCGAGAGCTATTAGACTTGCTCTTGTTCTCGTCTCCACATATGGCTTTTTTGATGGGGCAACTGCAAAAGGTATTGGTGGGGTTGGTTTTTGTCTCTACCTGAATGAGTCCCACTCATTTGAGTTTGCTTTGGGGGCGGGGACATGCACTAATACTAAAGCTGAATTGATTGCACTATGGGCTCTTTTGCATGTTACTCTATCTATGGGGATACCAAAATTGAATATATTTGGTGACTATGTTGTCATCATTAGCTGGGAAAAAGGTATTACTGCCTTGAATCCACCAGCCCTCTGTCATTAGTGTATGTATACAAGGAGACTCATCTCTTTCTTCCACCAACTTTCCTTTAGCCATATCTTCCATGAACACAACCAGCTTGCAGATCGTCTATCAAAATATGCCCTTTCTTTGGCTCCAAGTTGACGTAATTACTCTGAATTTATTGATGGCCGTTTGGTCTCTTGTGATACATTTTAGCTCTTTTGTGCTCAGTGCAGGAGATGGGTCTCCTTTTTTATGTATGCACCTCTTTGATGTTTTGGAGCGGGCACTTTTTGATAGCAGTACTGCTACGGTTGTTTTCTTAGAATGTTATGGATTATGGACTATTGAGCTGGCCTCTTCCCATTACTGAATATGGCCTCATTGCTTGGTCGGTGCACTGTTGGTCCTCTCCCCGGACTTGCTCATATGAGTTGGGACTCACTCATGGTATTGACAGTTGGATGCTCCTCTCAGAGTTTATTTGTATGTATCCCTTTAAAGGGAAGGCACAACAGATGCCCTTTAATTCAGATTAATGAATATCAAAAACATGTTTTTTTCTTTCTAAAAAAAACCTCATAAAATATATTTTATAATGACACATAAATAATTTCTATAAGATCATCCATAGCATGAATGAATTGAAACATTCATAATATTCATTTACTAATAACTTAATCAAAAACACTTTATTTTCCATCATAATGCGCAGAGTCAACATAACCAAATATATCACATATGATGAATCAACATAATTCTCATAATGGGTTTAATCCATATGGAGTGAGACAATATAATTAAACATCGTCATGATCAATACATCTATAACATATGTTGAAACAATGTACTAATGACATCATCATAATCAATGAACCCATAATAATCATAACTCATATTTATCAAAATACTCACATGTCCTATTATCGAATCATTTATCAAAATACTCACATGTCATATTATCGAATCATTTATCAATATATATACAAGTAATAATAGTGTGGGCACATAGAATATTTTTTTCCCATAGATGGGCACATAGAATATGTAGAACAAATAAAACATCATGAAAAAATATATTAATAAAAGAAATAATTTATTATCATGAAAAATATAATATATTATTAAGGAAGAACTAAAATTTATAATATAATATAATAATGAATATTAATATGGAAGAATAACTTACTAACACACTTAAGGTGTTAAAGGAGATTTATAAAAAACTTTAGTTTTATCTTGTAGTATAAGTTATTGGTGATTGTTCCTGTGATAGAATTAATAATTTTTTGAAGGTGTCACGAGAGTAGAAGAATTTGTATATATATATTTTTAAGTATGTTATAAAGAAAACCTAATTGTGTTAGTATTTATTATATTATTACAAATTAATAGTTTTATTAATCAATGAATTGATTTTAATTTTTGTTTGTATATTATAATATTAAAAATAGAGATAATAAAATTAAAGTTGATTATCAATTTTTTTTATATATATTTTAACAATGAAAGATAATATAATATAAAGATATTTAGATATAATAGTGAAGTAAGAAGCACGCAAGAAGTGAGTAATATATAAGAATAATGTGTTTCCGATGGGATGAGAAATGGGCTACATCTTACCTTAGTCGGCAATCGCTTGGAGTAGGTAGTATATATGAGAACCATGGTTTGCATGTGTGAGGGGATATTAGCTGTGTGGAGGGATATGGGAGTTGTTTTATGTTGGGGGTTAGTTAGTAAACTCACTATGGAGCATTCAATTTGGAAGAGCATGGGATTGAGAAGGCAATCAACATTCATGGTGATGGATAGGACCAGGTACTTGTGTGCCTAGAACAATGATGATATGCACCCCTTCTTCATGTGGATCATTATTTGGAGGAGTTGTCACATAAGTTTGGTTGATGGAGAGCTTTGGAAGACCCCTTCGCGAGTTTTGGAAGACCCTTTCACAAAATTTCAGGGATAGGCAATGGGGTTTGGTCAAGGTTTGGAACCTTATTGGGTGGTGAATCTCCTTCGAAGCCATCTCTCGCAGGAATGTGCCTAGAACCAAGCGAGCTTTAGGCTAGTAGTCACAATAATTCACAACGACATCAACATACAGTCGAAGCTCGATATCTTGATGGATGTTATCAACACTCTTCAAATTTTGCACCAACAACTAGAGAAGGTTGGAAATGTGTCTTGGGTTCATAATACTTGACAGTTTGTTACCCTTAATTTTAGTTTCTAAATGAATTCCTTTAGGGGTTGTATTACTAGTTTTGGTTCTAGACAATCATATTTTTATATTCCCAGACAATTGGAGGATATCTTGGTTTCCCTATGTAAGGAAGGGTCTCGTGAGATGGTTATTTTTCTAGCTTTATCTCACTACTACTCTAGAATCTAGATGAGCATCGACAATGGTTGACCTGATTTCCATTATGGTGGGATAGTCGTGGGGTCTCTGATTTTGTACTTTACTTATATTTAAATAACTTAATATAGAATGCTAGCTTATACATACACACATACATAATAATAATTGAGATTATGTACAAATAATAATTTCTCGTTGTTCTCATTAAAGTTGCATAACCAATTTATATGTATCCCATGACTTGTTCCATATCCTAAATCACAATAGCAAATATCATATTTTAAATGAATTTTGAAAAGAAGGTTGTTGAGTGATTAAGTTACATTGATAAACATATCCTTATTTTATATGGGAGGTGCATGCTTTTAATCACAAAAATAGTGTGTGGTCACCATTGGATGAATAATCCAATGAGTAATTTTTTAGTTGGCATATGCTAAATTGAAGGCAAAGATTAAATTTGATAGAGAGTGAACGTTATTAATTTAATTAAGGTTGATTAGTGATAATAAAACATACACCTGCCATAACCTTAAGCCACGTATCACCAAGTAACATAAAAGCACTTAGAAGTGTTTACACCTTAAAACCGTAACAAGTAGATTTTGTAAGTTTATTTAGATATTTGTGATAAGTTAAATAGAATAATATAGAATTTTCTAGGATTAGAGTTTATTCATAATAATTTTTCCAAACACCATTGAATAACAAACTATTAAAAAAAACTCTTATCCATAAAACAAAATTCCATACCAATCTTAAATAATTTAATATCATATCAAATATGAACTCCTTTAATCTAATACCTTAAGCATCATGCATGATAAAGATATGCAACCAGTTATGCAGCATTTAATGTTGGGACATCATGCATAATCTACATGATTGATAATTAAAATGAGGCAAACTTGTACGGTGATGTTGAATGATTGATAACAAAAATGGGGAAAACTTGTATGGTAATATTAATAATAAATTGTCCTTAGTTGAACAAAAAAATTTAATTCTCCTTAGGGCTTGGTAAACACACAGGGATGGTAACACAATTTTCATTTATTGGATAAATGAGTGGTCAGATTTTATAGATGCTGGAATATTCATAATCGTGTTAATGAACAATTTTGATTTAGAGAATTAAATGGTATGCACGTTTGTTTTTTACAATTACAATGTGCATTTATTAAAATGAATTCTATTAATTAATCAATTTAACATGTACCTATTCCACATCCCTTCATTGTAACTATGTGTATTAAATTGAGTCATTAAAGTGTGTGTATTGGAATTTTGTATACACTTCACAATATTTCACCCAATTTGTAACGCTCCATGCGCTCTATTATCTCCTATCCACTCCACCATCATGATTACATTAAGATGAATACATTTTTTCACCTCCATCTATAACAAGTAAATAGCCTACAATACCATTCCCCTCTATCCAATTCACTACTCGGCCATTTGGTCATCTGTATCTAGCTATTAGGTATGGACATTTCGTCTTCAAATAAAATATTGTCTGTAATCACTACAACAAAACCCTATGATTAGCGTCCATTCTTTCTTCCTTTTTTGCGTCTAGCCCCTCTTTTAATGTAATTTTCTTTATTTTGTTGGCCAAGTCAGCGCTATTTCACGACTCAATGTTATTTCAATCTTTTTTTGCATCCTTTTTCCAAATCCGACAGTAAACATGGAACAATTTGCGTCACGTTTTTCGTCGTATTTAGAGCTGCGTTTTGCATCGAGTGTTGTGCCGAGTTTTTCGCCTAGTTTTGCGTCAGGTTTTGTGCCTAGTTTTTGCGTCTACTCTTTTTGTGCCTGTTTTTTCATCCATGTTTGCATCCAATTTTACATCCATGTTTGCATCCACTTTTGCATCATTTTTTACATCGTCTTTTGCATCCACTTATGCTTCTTTTTTGCATCCCTATTGCATCGGTTTTTGCATCACGGTTCATGTCCCATTTTGCATCTAGTTTTGCATATACTTTTGTTTCATCCACTTTTCTATCCACTTTTGCACCCACGTTTATGTCCTTTTTTGCATCCCATTTTGCATCCATGTTTGTGTCCTTTTTTGCATCTATCATTTGCATCCACTTTTTCATCCACTTTTGTTGGGCCCCAATTTACACCCATTTTTGTGCCTACTTTTGCAACTGCTTTTGCTTCCACTTTTCCAACCATGTTTGCATCTTTTTTTTCATCCAAGTTTGCATCAACTATTGCATCTCTTTATGCATCCACTTTTGCATCCATTTTTGCGTTGGGTTTTGCAACATGTGTTTCTTTTAATTTTACATCTACTTTTGTTGCATCCACTTTTGCACCCATGGTTGAATTCACTTTTGTGTCCCTTTTTGCATCCTATTTTTCATCCACTGTTGCATCCTTTTTTGCATCCACTGTTGCATTCAATTTTACGTCCACTATTGTGGTGCCCCATTCTGCGCCCACTTTTGTGCCAACTTTTGCACCCATTTATTCTTCCACTTTTGCATCCTCTTTTGTGTCCAAGTTTTTATCCACTTTTGCATCCAATTTTACATCTAGTTTTGTGTCTATATGTTAAAGATGAGGATGAGGATAATGATGATAATATTCACAGTGACTATGATGGTGATGATAATGTTGTTGATGATGATAACAACTACAACAACAATGATGATGCTGATATTGACAATGACAATGACAAATTTGATAATGATGATGATGTCATTGAAATGAATGATGTTGATGGTGATGAGGACAATGACAATGATGATCATCTTCTAAAATAGAGTTGTTATTTCTCATGCATAGATTGTATGTGTCCTTCACGACCCTTTTCCACTAATCAGATATTTTGGGTTGATGATATTTCTTATGGCAAATGTAATTATGAATAGTTGATGACAATGGAAATAATCATGATGATGACGATGATGTAGATTTTGACAACAATGACGATGATGGCATGAATGATTATTATGATGATAATTACAATGATGTTGATGACAACAATGACGATTATGATGACAATGATGATGATTACGAAGACAATGATAATGAATATGACAATGATGATGAAACTTACCTTGGTGAATATTTCCAACTATTAAAATTCCATCATTGTCATCATGATAATCATTATCATCTAGGTCATGATTATCAACAATGACATGAATGGTGACAACAACAATGGTGATGCCATTAATGATGATGATAGTGATGGTAATGATGATGATGACGATGATGATGACAATGATGGTGATGATGATGATAATCATGGAAACAATGATGACAATGATCATTGTGTTAATGATGATCATCAAAATCATAAAGACCTTGATGATCATCATCATCGTCGGCGTCATCATCATTGGGCATCGTCATCATCGTCATTGATGATTATGACAATGCTAATGGCATGGATGAGGATGATGATGAAATGATGATGATGACAACAATAATGAGGACAATGATAATGATGACAATTACAAATTCAATGTAGATAACGATGATGTTATTAAATGGTTATGATGATGATGATAATGAGGATGAGGATGATGATGAAGATGACAATGGCCCTGACAATGACGGTAACAGTGATGATGATGACAACATCGACGAATATGAAGAGAATGATGATGATGTGATTGTATGGCGATGGTGATGTCAACGATGGTGACGATGAGGATGATGAAAACAATGATGTAGTGATGATGAATATGATGATGGCGATGACGATGAGGATGAATATGACGGTGACGATGATGACGATGACGATGACGATGATGATGACTATGATGATGTCGATGTAATTAATGATGATGCAATTATATGATAATGACAATGATGATGAGGATGATGATGATGATGATGATGATGATGACGACGATGACGATGATGAAAATGACATTGACAATGAAAAGTATAATGACAATGATGATGACACTAGAAATGAGGGCATGATGTGGGGAAAAAATCTAATATCTTGGGACATGTTATCTACTAATGGGGATCACATACCATATTTGAGGCCCAAGGCTACCAAACATGGTATGTGTAGAGAATGTTTGGAATGTGAGGAATATGTGGTATCTTTTTAGAGGTTTGTCAAACTAGGGTTGGTTGTCATGCCGCAATCCATGTTCTAGAGTAAAATTTAGATCCTTACGTCATATTTTTTTTCTTTATGGATCATGGGCCATGCACAAGACCCCATGCTATCATACATGCCATATATGGGGAAAATATTATCTAGAAGTGGGATAAGGTTACCATTTAAAGCATGCATAGCTTATAACCATGATTGAGCACACTGTAATCTTAGAGGTTGTAGAGAAATTGGATTTTTTTTAACTCTATAAACTACATCCTTGGCAATAAAAGATTTGATCAAATTAGATTAGAGACAAAGGGGATAGAAGAATCAAACTATTGCCATGTAGAGATTTATAATCGACTACAGCAAATTTAAGTATGGGGGTTGTAAAAGGCCATTGACAAACTATAAAATAATTGAATATGGAGACGACGAAAATGATGAATATGGAGATGACAATGACAATGATGATGACAGTAACAATGACAATGATTACGACAATAGTGATGATGACATTGTTGTTGATGTGATTATATGATGACGACAATGACAATGATGATGGCAACGAAGACAATGATGATGATGATGATGATGATGATGACGATGATGATAATGATGATGATGACGATAATGATGATGGCAATGATAACGATGACAATGACAATGATGGTGGTGGTGGTGGATATTATGATAATGGTGATGATATGATTATGTGATGATGACAATCAAGATTCCACTGATGAAAATAAAAATGATTTGACGATGATGATGGATATGTAATTATATGACAACAATAATGATAATTATATGAAAATTATAATGATGTTCATAATGCCAATGGTGTAATAATTAACAATTGCTTGAAGGACTCATGGTTATTATTGAGGTTCCATACTACTACAAAGGCCATGACGAAAATGACGATGGAATTGGCAATGATAACAATGAGAATGGCGACGATGATGAAAAAAATTATGAGAGTGATTATGATGTGATTATATGACAATACCGATCAAAATGATGATGACGGTGAGCATTATAACGTTAATAATGGCAATGATGATGATAGTGATGATGACAATGAAAAATAAAATGACGATGACAATGCAAATGAGAATCAAAATGACATGGATGATGATGATGACGACGATGGCGATGATAATGATGGCATAATGAATATTATGGAAATGATTATATGATGATGGAAATGGTTATATAATGATGATGATGCTAGTGATGAATTATTATTCTAATGACAATAACGTAATCATTAACAATTTCTTCGAGGACCAAATCCTAGAAAAAGGAGAGGTCATATGCTTATTTTTTTTATTGAGACACTCTTATCTTCTTCAAAATATATAAGTAGTGTTGAGGGATGATTTATAGGTTTTTTTCATCATCATCATTATCATCATCATTGCCATTTCCATTTAGGTCATCATCATCAACATAATTGACATCATCGTCAGCATAGTCATCGTCGTCGTCGTCGTCGTCGTCATCGTCATTGTCATCATTCATTTCATTCTCATTGTCATCATCATCATCATCATCATCATTCTCATCATCATCATAATCATCATATTCACTTCCATCATCACATAATCATACCATCATTATTATCACCATCATCATTCATTTCATTGTCATCATAGTTATCATCATTGTCGTGATGATAAAAAAATTGTCCATGATCATTGTCATAATCATCATTATTCACTACTCTCATCATCATTGTTTTCATCATCATATAATCATATCATCGTCAATTCCATCATTATTATCATCATCATCATCATGATGTTGATGATGATCACGATGGCAATAACCATGATGATGACGATGAAAAAGATGATTATGATGATAACAATGACGATGATGATGAATATTATGAGAGTGTACATGGTGTGTTTATATGATTATGATAATGACAATGATGATGACGGTGATAATAATGAAGATGATGATGACAATGATTATCAGATTAGATTAGAAATAAATGGGAGAAGAGAATAAAAGTATTAACATGTAGTGATTTACAATTGACTGTAGAAGATTCAAGTATGGTGGGTTGTAAACGGGCCATTGACAAATTAGTAAATAATTGAAGATGGAGATGACGATGACAATGAATCTTGATATAACGATGATGATGATGACGACGATGACAATGAAAATGATGGTGATTATGGTGATGATGATAATGATAATGATGACAATATTTATGTGTGATGTATTGGTCCATTATTTCCGGACATAAATTATACACTTAGACCCCAACAATTTCTTATAAGTCTGATGCACCATGACTGTACTGATGATGAGGACCATGACAACAATTATGGATATAATAATCATCATCATCGTCATCGTCATTGTCATCTATTTCATCATCATCGTCATTCTCATCTAGGTCATCATCATCATTATCTTTGTTATCGTTACCTAGATCATCATCATCATTAATGGCTCCCCCTTAACCAAATTTCTAGTAAAATTTCTGACCAAATATTGACTCATTAGTCCATCAACCATATCTATCCCAATATCAATTCCAAGAGCCAGTTTAAACATATATTTCTTGTACCTGCTACATTTATTTCTTGTTATGGTTCTGTATCTAGTTTTCTCTAAAAAAAACTCTGAAATAGGTGTGATAGCTTCTGCCATAAGTCTGGACCAAGGTATTTATGTCTTGAAACCTCCATTCCCCAGAGAGAAGATCGAGGATCCATTCTAACATGGGGTTGTTTTTTGAAGAGTAAAGAACCTCATTTGATTTGGTACCCTTAATATTCAATCTAAGTTTTAAAGTGCACCAAATACTACCATGTGTCTCATGATTGTCAATAATTTGACTAAAGGAAAGAAGGTACATATCCTACTTAAATTCATGAGCAGCTATCCAAACCTCTTAACAATCCTGATTAGGGATCAAATCTATGAAAGTGAAGTGGAATATTACCATAGAACCTTACCTCTTCAAATACTTTTAGATGATTATAGATAATGAGCTTGAATAAGTACAAAAATAAATCCATAAGCCACCCATCCGGGTATGGGATCCTGACCTCCTAGAAATATTTTAAAATCGTCAGCAATGACTCCAAATATACAACCATGAAGAGCTTGTCATTGTCCTTACCACTAATCATGCACGAGAAGAAGGGAACTACCTTCAAAATATCCACAATATTATCCTTGTTTGGATCAATGAAGACATTTTTGAAGTATTGAACACCAAGGTTAGTGAACCATTGAAACGCTCTTACCTTTTTTATTGTCCCTATCAAGAAGTTCCCAAATAATATTCTAAACTTCCCTGAAGTTATCAAAATTATTGAAAAATTTAACATTTGATCCTTGAAATTCATCTAAATAACTTGGCATTTTATTCTCCAATATTTCTCCTTATCCAACAACATATTACTTTTCTAAACTTCCATATACCGAATCCTCAACATTTCTTATTCATCAAACAATCCATCAGAGTGTCATCAGTATAAGAGGTTGATACTATGCTCCACGTCCCTAAGAATCATGTCCCTATGACACTACCTTCAAAATATTCATAGTATTAGCCTTCTATGGATCATTGAAAATATTTTTGAAGTATTGAACACCAACGTCAGTGAACCATTGAAACACTCTTACCTTGTTATTGTTCCTATTAAGAAGCTCCAAATTAATATTCTGAATTTCTTGAAGTTAGCGAAATTGTGGAAAAATTTAGTGTCCTGATCCTTGAAATCCAACCAAATAGCCATACTTTGTATTTCCCAGTCATTCTCCTTATCCAATATTAATTTACTTTTATGAACTTCACTTAATCCTCAACATTGCTTCTTCATCATATAGTCCATCAAAGTGTTGTCTATATAATAGGTCAAGACTTTGCTCCACCTCCCTAAGAACCGTGTCCCTTGCCCTATACCTCTCACCTACCTATCGAACTAACTTATTTTTTACCAGCCTTAAACAAGAAGTGAATTGTGAATAGGTAGATTCACTAGAAGGAATGTCAAAATGTTTCAAACAAGACTTTATCAAAGCCTAATACTTCGGTTCAACAACCCAACGTGACTTATATTTAAAAGGGGCCCTTGGCTTCTCTTCACATAGACCCAACTCTAAGAAAAAAAGGAAATGATTTGAGAACCTCAAAGAGTCTACCCATGACCAATGACTAGAGAGGTTTTCTAGGAATGCATGATGGATCAAGAATCGATCCAAATGCATCAGATAATGTGTTTTATTAAGCAAATTATAAACCTAGGGTTTCACTTATTGAAGAACGTTGTAAGAAATTAGATACAGGATCAAATTTTCAAATTGACATCTCAAGAAACAATGGATAATGTGCTAGTGTTTGAATGGATAAAATAAAAGTCAAGGATATGATAACACAAAATTATGTTTATCCATTCATATTTTATGCCCCCTTGACCACTTTTACAGGAATCCGTAAAGGGATTTGGGATACAATATGCAACTCATAAAAAATCTAAACCTGGCCTTGGTTCGATGAAACGTTGGCTCCATTGGATTCAAGACAATAGAATACCTCTAGGGGCATCCTTCTCCCACTTTTCCTAAAACCAAAATATGTTTTTAAAGGAAATTTTGGAACTATATATCTTTTTCTAAGTGAGAAACATTGAAAGAAGTTGGATGAGAGGGTCAAATTTCAAAGATGTCATGTCATTGCACCGATAGTAGTGAGGTGATCTATATCCTATTATGGGGGAGATGTTGCCAATAAATAATAATTAAAAAAAATCACATTGACTCATAAAATAGTATAATTAAAACCAATATAGTTCCATATTAAACCTAGATATATCAAGTAGTGAGAATGATCAAATTTCTTAATATGTAAAATTTTTAAGGTAAACAAATTTACACCTTAAAAAAATGAATTTAAATACTTGATAAAATCTAAAGGTAAGATGGATCTAAATCCTAAACACCATTAAAAAAACATGATATTTTTTTACCTGGGAAGATATGATATGTGACATAATGTTGTTGCTCCATCCATTTTTTATGCCATTGGGGCCATTTCACATACTAGCATTGGGTCGAGAGTTGTACAATTAAACTTACATGAGGCCTCGAAGAATAATCTTCTTTTGAGTAATGAAATCGTAATATTTACATGGGTACCTCTCTCACACTAACCCAAAGGGTGAAATTTGTAGTATCCCGCCAACGCAGGCATGCTTCTTTGCGCTCATCATGTCAATGCAATACTTCTGATTTAAAACAGAAACCCTTGTTATCACGTCCTCCAGATATTATTTTGTCCAGGGCTTCCCCCGATTGAATCCCAACTCCTATGGAATTTGTAAAAAGAGAAAAGAGATTGCCTCGAGAAGGGCTTCATCCAAATTTTAAAAATGAAATTGGGACTAGCTAGGAAGTCACTTTAGCTTTTTTCGAGTGCTTAAAATAATTCAAGAAAGTTGATTGTGGATTTTAAATATACGATGGATGGATTTGAATGCAAATTAAGGCAGGTTGATTGTGGATTTTAAATATACGATGTTGTTCTGTCTTGCAAATGTAAGATTTTATTTTCTTTATGTAAATGCATAACATAGGTTATGGGATATTCATCATGACCTATGGTTGTCTAAGAAAATGTTACCTAGCGATCATGTCCTCTCAAATAAAGATGTTGTCGTCTTGATGTGCCATAAACTTTTGGTTCCATGAATTAATCTAGAAAGAGGGTAGTTGAATCTAGTATGCATCTTTATTGATAGCATTGAGCCTTAGATATGATCTACACCTTGAACGGATAAAACTTTCAAATTTTCTAAAATGAATACCTTTGTCAAGATAGACAAGAAATTTAGCAAGAGACTTGCAACTGAAGCTTCAAGCTTCGATCCAAATGAAGGTCTTGGCATTTTGTCAAGTTTTCAATTCTTTACCTTCCTTTTGTGGTTGGATTTCATCAAGATCATTGAATTTCATCCTCTCATGCTTTTCTATTTTTGGTTTACTTTGAAATTCCTCTTTCTATGGAAGGGTTGGTACTAGTGAATTTATGCAGTGTTTAATCTATTCATGTATTGAGATAAGAACAAAACACAAATTGTTTTCTCATATGCTTTTAAAATGATTATACCAAATTCAATTTCAAGTCAGGTATTTAAGTTGTTGTAGAAAATAGTCCTAGAAAACACTAGAAACCATTTGAATTGGGTAATCAGGTTAAACAAAATATATCATGAAGCATCTACCATTCAACAAGATAGCATCATTTGAACATTACAACCATAGACAAACAATATCGTTGATAATTAGCAGGTTGAGGTGGAAGCTTGTCCTAAATTTAAAACAATACCCTATAGTCATTGAATCCAATTTGATGTGAGGATTCAAATGAAACCTTCACCAAAAAGGTAAATGGCCATCAATTATACATGAATTCAATTGTTAAATATCAAGGGTTCCTAGAGTAGTAGGATGTAAATAGGAAAAAAAATATAAGCCTTGATTTACTTAGGCAATGGAGGATCTAGTTGGCAAGCAGTTACATCATTTTTCTATTCCATATCTTGATCTTGAAGTTAGTGAGATGATCACATGGCAATATGAAGAAACAGATTAAATCAGATCGAGTGTTTCCTACATAAATACAATTAAATAAACTAACATGTTTACAAGCTGACAGAATGGATATATTAGTAGGAAATTGCTTATGACTTTATAAACCAAAGTCTTAGGATGGTGAGGCAGGCTATGGACAAAACTTGGGGATCTTTATCAGAAAAATATGGCATATTGTTGGATTGAAGTAGTTAACGTCCATGAAGTATTCCATGATTGATAAGCATACCATTAACAGAGATGATTACGAGTGAATTATAGCCCATAGGCGAATTTTAAGGAGTGACCAAAAAAAGGTGGGCGAATTTTTAATATTAAAATGGTTTTTTTCTATTTAATAAATTAACCCATTTTTTATTATATAAATAATTTCCCCAAATTAAATATCCTGCACCGTGAAACTATGAAAATTCATAAAATGGACTTTAGCCCACTCGATTATGGGGAAAATCTTGACATTCACCCGGATTTCTTTGGTAATGGAGGTCAAATCACTAGAAATTTCCAATTTTGGAGGAGAAACGGAGATGGTTCACCTAGATTTGTGGATGATAGGTTACAAAATTTGGTATTTCGCCCCTGATTTATGGATCTTTCGGTAAACTGGTCTTATTTTGTCCTTGATTTGGGTAAAATGGGTAAAATGGACTTAGTTCGTCCTTGAATTGGGTTTGTGGAGCAATTATTTTTCTATATTACCTTCCCATCTTTTACCAAATCATCTCGTGTCTGTCGATTTGGTCCACATTTGAGAAAAACGTGGAGATTTAGTTGTTTTTGTCCTCGCTCTAGTCCAAATTTGAGAAAAACGTTGATAGATTTAGTCAATTGGGGACTTTTTTTACCTATATAATGCCACAAGAGTCAGGGCTCAACATCAAGCTTGATTTCATGCAAATTGTGTTTTTACAGTGGATTCGTGGAAAGCAAATTCATAGTGGATGACTCTTGAGTGGAAGATCTCTGCATTTGTTCAAGGTTCTTTCTATCTGCAGACTTTTACAGGTTAGTTTCTTCTTTAAATTATTTGTTGGTATGTACTGGGGCACCCTTAGATGCACGCCCTCACACCTGCACTAACTAAGCTTGTTGAATCTTGATTTATATTTGATTTAAAAAATATATATAAGGTACCGACTATCCTCCCTGAACTCTTACGGCTTCCGGCCCAGCCTACAAATAGTGCGGTTCTAGCTATCGGTTTAGCGTCGTTGTCAGTCAGGTTGGGATGAATCATAATTCGTATGGGTATCACCGATATAAAACGTGTTTTTTTCAGTGCAGATAGATTATCTAACGTTTACGTCTTTTTAATTTTCTGTTTTCTATTTCGATATTTTTGTCTTCTACTGAGGGGATGGTGGTTTATTTGAGTGAATTTTATAGCAGGGTAACAGGGTTGCACATTGATCTATGATCTAATATCTGAGATGGAATTTGTATTATGTTTCTAGGGTGCTAGTTTCAAATGAATCTATAACATCTACCCTTATTGTTTATTACCTTTTCTTTTCAATGTCAGTATGGTTTGATCATTTTAGCATAGGGAACTATCACTATGGCAGGCCTGGTAGCTAGACGGTGTAATCGTGACCTCTATATATTATGATTAGCATCATATTGCTCTTCCTCGAGTGCCTTCCTCTGCCTCGAGTGCCTTCCTCTAGATCTAGCCGTGAATCCTGATAGGAATCTTTCTGGATATATTGATAGATCATCTAGCATCAAGTGAGGTGCAAAATAACGTTGCAAGAGGGTTTCCCTCACGCTCTCTAGTTCTAATTGGTTGCAAACATGACTATCCATTCCTACCTACTAATATCGATTGTGATAATTGTTTGATCACAACTATGGATGTGGATCTAATCAATATGCCATGGATTTTCTTATTGAAGTTTACAGATTTTAAAAGGGAACCAACCTTATGTGTTTACCCCCTCTTTATACTTTTTTATAGGACTGGTTGTCTGCCCATGAGTGCCCCTCTCTCCAGAAGCCTCTTTTGCTTCAGAATGAGGAATTACGTGAAGGGAAGAGAAATATGGGGTATTGCACTTTGATCTAGGATCTAGGATCTGAGATGGCATTTGTATTATGTTTCTAGGGTTCTAGTTTCAAATGAAGCTATAACATCTACCCTTCTTGTTTTTACCTTTTATTTTCAACATCAGTATGGTTGGATCCTTTTGATCATTTTAGCATAGGGAACTATCACTATGGCAGGCCTGGTAGCTAGACTGTGTAATCGTCACCTCTATATATTCTGATTAGCATCATATTGCTCTTCCTCTTCATTTGGATTAGTTGGTATGGGGGTTCCCTGTTTCCTATCTATACATTTGAAAAATCCCCCATATTGCAGGACATCTAAAAACATAGGAAGTTCTTGCAAATGTGTGGAGACTAAGTAAAATAAGGGATAATCTATGTTATTAGATTTCCTAATTCAATTACACTATCAGTTGTGGATGGATTTCCTATGTATGGAGGCTTTATTGGTAGACAATAGTTTCTTATGGTTGTCAAGTATGTGTGTTTACAGTAAATACATCTTAGGAAATAGATGATAGATTGGCATATGAACTTTATGGATGAAGTTACAGTGATCCTATCACTAATCTGTCACTTGCGATATTTGTGTCTAAAAGTTAATCTTCTTAATGCCGACATTAGCAAAACATCGGTTTACAAATCGTTTGATTCATAGGTATGCCTCTTAGGGGTAAAGAAAAGGAATTCTAGTTTGGAAATCCCATCATAGTGTAAGTGCACCTGGTTCTACCCATCACAAGGACTTGATTATGTGTCCAAATATCACATGTCAGGTGTAGTTTCTATTATTGATGGTGAAGGACATTGTGTTAGACAGGTAGATGGGTAGGCTCATTTGTCCCTTTAATGTAAAAATTGGATGTATGACAACCTTTTTGTGTCATGTTGATCTCATTTAAAAGTGGCAAATCAGCTAGATGATAGTTGATAGCTCTTGAACCCGCATCTCCTCACCTGCCCTTGTCTTTTGCCCCATTGGTCTCGCTACAGATCTTGTACAGGTTCTGTTGAAGAACCAAACTAACCATGTGTTATTCACGCACCTATGCAGAAGGGTTGACACCTACATATCCTTGGGTTGAGGGGAAACACAAAGAGGTTTGTTCTTAGAGGGATATAACATAATTTGCTTTGTGGTTGAGGTAAGTTGAGCATTATTTTGAAACAAATGAGTGTCAGTGCTTGATAGTGGACCTCCTTTTTGCAGTGTGACCCTGTGGAGTAGGTTGTTAGAGTGACTATTATAAGTTTAGAGCCATCCAATTCAAGCCAAAGTTCCAAACCCACCAGTTCTAAGCCGTTTTTGGATAAAATCGATCCAGAATGATGGGAGATGAACTGGCTAGTTGACCAAATCTGTCCTGAATGGACCCATTCAATATTGGTTCCTGACAGAACTGGTCAGTCGATCGGTTCAGGAATTGAGTTCACCATACCCATAAGATTTGTTGGGTAGTAGCCCAATCAACCTAAAGAAACAAAAGAAGAAGAAAAAAACTACAAACCCTCCTAAAACCCTAGATACAACTTTATAAACACTTTAATCCCAGCCATGTCATCTAGTTGACCTCCCTATTGGAATTGTATTGATCTTTCACTATAAATTCTTGAAGTTAATGTAGTAACACTATCTTAAATTTTAACCTTTAAAATTAATGTAGGACCCCCATTTCAGGATGTCTGGTGATGGAATCAACCCATCAAATTTACATGGAGAACATAAAAAAATATGGTACATTTTAAGCTTTCAACACATTTCAACAAATTTTTACCATCTTAACATATCTGCACAACAGAACCTTGTACCCCTTCCTCCACCCCTTGAGCTGGGAACTGGGGAATTCTAATGTTTGAAACCTAGGAAGGAAATAGGCTTCTAAATGGTGCCAATTAATTGAAACATATAATCTGCTCAGTGATGCCAAGTAGCGAACTGATTGAAACCTAGGCTATAGTATGCCTAATGGTGCCAACTGATTGAAAACTATAGTATTCCTAATTATGCCAACTGAGTGAAACTTTTAATATGCCTAATGTTTATAACTGAATTTAAAACACCAAATAATACCAATTGTCGAAGCCATTCCACAAGAGAAAGCAAATTAAAAAAATTTAGACTCGACCTAGTCGATCTAATTGCTTTCCCTCTCCAAAATCAACGAATTTACACTTATCCGAGGTTCGTTTTTCGGGTATATTCAGTAGAAACATGTATTGAATATATGGAGCAACAAGTTGATTACAATAGTACATTGCACTTCTTTTCTGGGTGAGCTACATTAGATAAATTTTTGAGAAGTTTCTTATCTGATTTATGAGGAGTCCATAGTCCTGAGGTTTGAGAGAGTCAAAAAATTTCAAGCTAGTGAAAAGTGAGCTCTGATTTTTTCACTGGGGTGAGGTAAATTCGTGGGTAAAAGGAGTATCAATAGATGACAAAAGGAAGTGGTACATTTCTTCATCCACAGGAGTAGGGAATCAAACCACATATGATTAGTGAAGAGAAGAAAACTTGGTTTCTAGTCCTTTCTCCAGTTTGGTCTGTTATTGACTGAGATTGAACTCAATGCAACTTACTGAGACTAAATGAGACTTGGTACCTGGTCCACCGAAATAGGGATTGAACCTATATATGATTGATGAAGTGAAGGAAACTTGGTGTCTAGTGCTTTATCCATTTTTCTTTGCTATTGATTGAGTTTGAACTCTATGGATAGAACTTATTATGATTGGTGAAGTGAAGGAAACTTGGTGTCTAGTATTTTCTACAGTTTGCTTTGCTATTGACTGATTTTGAACTCATCCTTACTCTTATGTCCACAAGGAAGTTGAACCAACCTCCAAAGGCCCCTTCAAATAAGACTTCTTCAACAAGCTATCTCCATAAGGAATTTGAACCAACAGAGTGATGTCTAGGTAGAAGCGCAACAAATTAAGTGAGTCCACGTACTAGCTTCTAAAGGATTTTTTTAAAGGAAACTTACTCAATAAGTAATGTCCACAAAGAAGCTAGAAACCCACATGAAATCAAGAGATGTCCACAAAGTAATCCAATCAATTTCTAGAAGCTACCAAGAGCCAACCATCCAAGGGTATGGCCTCAAATGTGGATAATATAAGTAACTTCCAAGTAACATAGAATCTCCATGTTAGTTTACCTATGAATGACAGTCACATGATTTTGGCTTCATAAAGAAAAACCCAACAAACGAAAAGGTACAAAAGCAATACCCCATGATAGGGCACACCTCCAATAAACTATAAACAATGGCTTCTTTTATGAAATGATATTCCTTTAGATGAAACGTCTCACCAATGAAACCTATAAGATCTTTAAGAGAAATATCAAATAAGATGTTGTCCTAAATTAGGGTACATTTTGAACATTTAGGGCAGAAACTCCAAGAGGGTACGACACCACTCTTCATAGGATTCTGTTACAAGCTTCCATTACAAATAACCAGCAGCTGCTACATGAGAATAATTCTTGATGCCGAGAATGCTTAAACTAGTGAAGTTTCACCACTATTTGCTACTATTCTAGGGTACAAGGACGAGGTTTTAAGTCTTCTTTTGACTGTTGTTACCCTAACATATCCTCAAAAATTTCCCAGCTTAGGATTTGGGGCTTCTTCGTTCTTGTTTTGGTGGCCAAACCACGATAAACATTCCCAAAATTGCTACTCACTGTCAACAGGTGGTTTTATGTTGTTGTTCCTCAAAATTTAACTCTGTTATGTGGCCAAATCGAACATGATATATGCCTATTTAACTGTGTATGTGCCCATAACTGACCTTACATGTGCCTAGGAATTTGATCTAGGGTTTTTCATGAGCCCATGATTGCCAAAATGTACCTAGATCTACTCTTTCCCCCACTTCTATCCTCAAAAATGTTGGTGGTATTAACTATTGAAGATCATTGTAGTTATTGGCTTGTTAGTTTCATTTTTGGGTTGCTTTAGTTTTCAGATTTGTATGTATAATTCTAGATTTTAGATTTTTTTCAAATTTTAGTTATAGTAGGAAAATTATGGGTTTACTCATATCAGCAGTATCAAAGCCCCAACTCATAGTAGAATCATATCATATTCTCAATTACAGTTCATATTATATATTTGGTTTGTAAAGGTGGTATTAAAGCCACTTTCTTAGCCTCATCACAAAAACCCTAGCAATGGAAGACTTTTTTAGAGAGGTAGTAATTTAGTCAATACTCATTGACGAATATCCGAGATTATATTAAACTTATGGTAAAGAATCTCCTCGAGATCTCTTTTTTCTGAATATGTTCCGCTTTATGAAGAAGATCAAAATATGTGGTTATTGAATTTAATGATCCTATAGAGGAGACTATTGTTTCTAGTGTATTGATGCATATCACTTCCAAGAACAACGAGGTTATGCGTTGTAGTAATGATTCTCACATTTGTGATTCACTTGAAATCTAATTTAGATAATGCAACTTTTTGAGGTAGAAAGTTGTAGTCTAAGTATCTATCAAACTCTAGTTATGAAATGAATAACAAAGGTTTAGAGGAAGATGAAGAATTGGTACTAGCAGATAGGCTGTTAGTGGTCAAATATATATCATGCTGGAAAACAGGTATAAAGAAGACTCTAAACCCATGGGACATGGCTTACCACTAACATGTTGTCCAATGGAGAAATACAAATATTGCAAACATACATCTGCTGCATCTAACCCTTTTCCAAGTGCATTTGATATGTATGCAGCCCTAATAATGGGAGGCCTCACCTTGGTGACTTAACTACAGACTCTATGGTTGATTATGTCTTTAATACAAAAGAGCAATCTCTTTAGTGAACATCCAAAGCTATGATTGCTTCGAGACAAAGAAACTTGAGAAAGGATTGTTATGAAGTTTAGAAATAACCCACTTTGTTAGTGCTAAGATTAATTAGAGTTAGAAGCATCTTTTTTCTATTCTCGCGATAGCACATGCACACACATCAGTTTTCGAAAATACATACATCGATTGTTTGTTATATAACTTTTGATTTCCATCACCATTTCCCAATAAAACTATATGATGCACTAGACAAGATCAAGCTCTACGATCTTATATTTAGAAATCAAGGATTTCATTAATTTTTGCCCCTAAAGTGTTGCACCCGCACATAAGGTTTTAATTTCAAGCTTTTGTGACTTCAATAATTAATAATAATAAAAAACAATTCATGAAAAATTCTGAATAAATAGTGTTGCACTAGGCCCATATGTCCTTTATATGTCTGCAAGATTTTATCCCAAATTGACATCATTTACCTCATATATTGCTACACTCGCACAAACATATATGTTAAGATGTGCTGAAAATTTGAAAACCCACTTTCATGGAAACTGATTTTATAATCATTTACACACATTTTCTCTGCATAAATGCTATATATTATGAAAGATGATTCAATTTCCTATCTTTTCTCTTTTTACTTCATCTTCAAATAAGTTAGGGAAGTACCCCTAATTGTCACCTAAAGTCAGAGTTTTTCGTTTATTCTAGTATTATGTGGCATCTAAAGTGTCTTTAAAGGAGTCCATGATTGTGCATCAGTCCTAATGATATTTTGTATTTAAGGTTACTGTCAAGCTAAAACTGTCAAGCTAGATATTAACTGTTAAAGTCTAGAGAGGTGTATATACACGAGCTTGTGATCTCCTAAGAAAAAAAGCATGCTCTTAACCATTAGGCCCACCATGAAGTTATACCTATAAACCAAAGCTTTAAAATGTTACACCCGAAGCCAAAACCTCAACATTGATGATTATACCTGTAATCCAAATCCTTAAAATGAAAGAACCATAACCCTACCATGAATTTATACCAGTTCAAGGTATAACTTTATGGAAAGCAAGATAATTATAATTATTCGTGAAACTCCTAGAACTACAGTACTGCTAGAAGCATGCCTTCTTATTATCAACTTATTCTTTATCTTGTTAATTGATGAACGACATGATGCAGAAAAAGAAGACTCTCAAGAAATAGTTTCTATAATAATTTGAGCGATTTTATTGTGATTAGTATACCTGAGTAACGAACACTCCTATCTGGCTCAGCTTTGGCTTCAGAAAAAGCTCATAGAAATATTTTGTGTACAATTGATAACAAGGACCTCCTTCCATAGGATCTGTGAGGCATCCTATTATGACGTCGAATAGTCCATCTTTATTCTCGAGCTTAGCCCTCGATAGTGATAAGCCTTACAAGCCTTAACAAGTGATAAGTAACGTCCCTTGACATGTTGGTGAAGAATATTCTCGTTAAAGTGAATGGTTGCATCAAGAAACTACCCTCCCAACAAAGTTTCAAAAAAATGCTTGTGACCTATGTTGCTTAGATTAGTTATTGTTAGGTAGGCTCATTATTAGGTCTCAAATATAAACTTCATCTCCTATTTACAATAAAATAAATGCTATAAAATTAAAAAATAAATGGAAACAAATCAAGATAATATGGCCTTGGAAGTCACACAAGTGACCAGTGAATTTAAAGAAAAGTATAACACGAAAATGGATATTGTTGATGATGAATTTCTGAAAGAAAAAATCAAGAATGAGAAATATGTAAAAGACGATCAACATTCCTGTGTAGACAATAAAATCATTTTATACCTCTAATACTTGTGAATGAGCACGTACAATTGAAGGAGAACACAACCAAATTGATGTTGGAGATGAAAGTTAAGGTACTTGTGTTAATGAAAGTGTTGAGTCCAAATCACATAGAATTGAAGAAGATATTATAAAAAGGGAAGACAACCTTGTAGGTGGTGTGTATAGTAAACATGAATATGAGATTGAAGAACACATTAAATGATTGATTACAGAAGACATAGGTTGCAATGATGTAATGGTTGCACATGAAGAAGGAAGCATTTTCTTAAATTTTACATGTGAAGAAAAATTCTATGATGTTACTAACAAAAATATTCATGAAAATATTGATGGTGATGTTAAATTATAAATTTAATTAAATCTAAATAAACATGACCACCTGAAAATAAATCTTGAGAATACACTTATCTCATACTCCTACAATTTAAGGAAATATAAAGACTTGTCTGCCTAACTATATATACCACCCCATTGACATACATTGTTGTCATATTTCAACTTGTAGCGCTCATATTTGAGACTGCACAACAGCGAGGTGAAGCTCGAGTGAATCTTTCTCCTGTATTATATTTTTTTGCAATGGCTTTGTTAATATGGATGAAATTTGATTTGAAAGGCTGATTTTGTGTTTGCTTTTACTGCTTTTAGATTGAGAAAAACCATTGTGTAAAACCAAAGCACATGAGATAGAGTAACGCACGCTTCTACTAGTTGTTTTCTCTGCTCCATTGAGATACACAGGCTTGAATAAAGAAAAAATCACACCAAGGAAGATTTAGGTTTGAAGACAGTTGGCTACACCTTGAATTTCAATGGATGGTTTTTATAATTTAAAAAATACAAGTTATATATCGGTTTTATTATTTATTTATTGCTGTTTTTATTTGTATCAATCATATTTAACGAGTTTTATATTTTAATAGTAATATATTATGTATTGATATCTTATATCATAAAATAAGATGTTATCATTTCGTCCTCTTTGACATATCTCATGTTTATGGGTGATTCCATGAAGGTGGTTAACACTTTTTGGCCAAATTTGGTGATGAAAACCTGATTTTTTACTCATGTGCTAGATAGAAGCCCTCAAAACACATATATGCCATGTGAATTTCGACTTGCAGTAAAAAAACAAATTGTAGAATATTATGTTGGCTTCCCAATGATATTTTTTTTTAAATATTTCGATGTCATTTAATGTGCGAAATTTTTCATTTAATGAATTGTGTGACCTTACAAATTTGAAGAAGTTAATATTAGGGTGTGTGCAAGAAGTTGAGGGTCTCTTTTGGCGCGTTAGATGCAATACAAAACTGAAAAAACAGGCATCCATCAACTTGGACGCATATTTTGAGACACTTACACAATGAATCTTGCGATCAGTAAAAAACAAGAAATGTAGGAAATTGAATGACCTTTCCAAATATATATTTTTTTCTATTGAAAATGTTGTTAACTATCTAAAGTTAGATAAATTTTAACGGGCACTTTTTATTTTTTTGGACAAATTATAAGGTATATGTTTTTGTGGGTGCAGCGTCTGAGTGTCTAAATGATGGAATAAACTTACAAAAACCGGTATATATATAGAGAACATATAGGACTAGTGCACGACTATTTTTCCAATAATAAAAATAATATTTTAATTTTTTTTTTAATTATCTAAGAGATCAAACCTCGAAAATGGTACGTCAATTGTGGGTGCAGCATTTGAATATCTTAATGCAATTATTTGGAAATGGGTTTTTTATAGCATGTAGAGGTTGGTGTTCTTTAGTGCACCATCCAATTTTTTTTTTAAATGGTTGAGAAATGAAAGAGATATGGACGAAACACTACTAGTGTGTTTTTTGAGTTGAGGAATGACGACAGAAGATAAATAAGAAAAAAATAGAAAAAATTATGTATTCTTGTTAAAATTTACATATTTAGAATCTGCAAAAAAAAACATATCTGTTTCTAAAATCTCATAAAAAATGGAGGTGTGCAACATAATCAGATGAACCGCTAAACACGAGCATATTGAAAATTTGGATATAATGTTGAATTTTCCATGGTTTATCATACTCCAAGGCACAGGCATGTTGAATCCGAAGCAAAGTACAAAGCAGAAACATAGGCATAGGAATTCCATGCAAGCATGGGTGGACGCTCGGCCTTATCCTTTGGAGGGAATAAATTTTTGAATTTAACAACTACGCGAGCGCGATTTAGTTAAATCAAAACGCGTGCGCGTTCTAAATAAACAAAACGAGTGTGCGTTCTATACAAACAAATTGCGTGCACGTTTTGTAAAAGAAAAATAGCGTTCATCATTATCATCATAATGCTCATCTTCATCATCATCTTCATCTTCATCATCATGATCATCATGTTCATCTTCATCATCATGATCATCATCGTCATCATCATTATCCTCATCACCATCATCATCATCATCATCATCATCATTATCCTCATCACCATCATCATCATCATCATCACCATCACCATCGTCATCTTCATCATCCTCATCACCATCATCACCATCACCATCATCATCTTCATCATCCTCATCATCATCATCACCATCAACATCATGAACATCATCATCAACATGATCATCATCATCACCATCAACATCATGAACATCATCATCACCATCATCGTCATCATCATCATCAACATCATCCTCATCCTCATCATCCTCATCCTCTTCCTCATCATCATCATTATCATCATCATCATCATCATATTCATCATCATCATCATCCTCAACATCAACATCATAAACATCGTCATCACCACCATCATCATCATCATCATGATCATCATCATCTTCATCATCATCATCATCATCACCATGATCATTGATCATCAATCATCATCATCAACATTGCCATGTTCATCATCATCATCTTCATCATGTTCATCATCAACATCATCATCATCATCATCTTCATATTCATCATCATCACCATCACCATAGTCATCATCATCACCTTCATCATCATCATCATCATCATCATCATCATCATCACCATGATCATCATCATCACCATCAACATCATGAACATGATCATCAGAATCGTCGCCGCCATCATCAACATCATCATCACCATCGTCTTCGTCGTCATCATCATCATCATCATCATCATCATCAA
>LPNX010368640.1:0-10400 GCA_001517045.1 Pseudotsuga menziesii
TATTTTACAGTTCCTTCAAATAGGTTTTATTTATAAACCCTAATTTCTCTTAGTTTAAAATACATAGTTAGTATTTGATTTTAATGTTATTCTAGCTTCATTTTACTCAGTTTAATGATGAAGTTATCTTAATAAACTTCTAGCTTTATTTCACTGTTTCTTTAGTTAACCTGTTTATTATAAAGTATGTAATTACTATAGTAATAAGCTTAGTGTAATATATTATATCTACTGTGTAATTAATCACATAGATGAAATAAATATATATATCTTTTATCTTTCCTAGAGACAGATTTGTTTGTGCTATTCAAAGTGTTCTGTCTAATTAAAAACATAGAAGGTAATAAAACACATTCATGCATATTTTATTTGATTCTTTATCTGAAGTTAATCTAACCTACTGTACTAGATCACTACCTTTAAAAAGGTGTGGAAAAATACAATTAGGTATTTTTTTATCTATTACTAAAATTGGAAATTCTTTTAATAATTTACCCTAATCTATCTAATCCAGCATTTAACTATCTTTTCAGAGTAAAAGTATTTCTTTTAACTAACCCTAACAACAACAGAATAGAAACCTACCATATTTTTTCTTAAACTCAATCCTTCTATATAACAGTAAACAATTAGAAAACTAAACAAATCAAGTAGAACCTAGAGATGTAGATGAGGTGACAACAACTTAAGGAACCTATTCCTCCCAAACAACTCCTGGAGAAAAGATGGACTGAAAATCTCAGGACCCTCGAGCTTGTCTCCTCGTCCACCTGGTAGAAGTACTGGGTGAGAGATGTATTTTTAGTAATTCTCTGCAACTCTACTGAGTGTTCAACAGTCAATCAGTTTTGCATGCAATAGTATGAACTCAACTTAGAATAGCTACACTAGTTCAGGTTTTCAACACTTTCCACTCAAAACATACTTCAACTAGTCCCCTCCATCGAATTTTCTTGTGCACTTCATTCACTCAGAATGTTCACCAGTCAAGAATAAGCAGCTTCACTTGTCTTGAATGGGAAGTTTTATTAGCATGCCTAGGTCTTTTGGGCTAGTTTTCACTTAATGAGCCACCTGCTCTTGTTCCACTTTCTTGGGGAACATGACCACAAAAATAGGGAAGTTGCCACTTGCAACAACTAGAAGTAGTTTGAGGATGTTGCCAAGTGTCAATCTGTTCTCAACCCATCCTACTCCACCAAGTGACCAGTAAAACACTCATTTAACAGCTTCCTTAAGATGTTGTCTCATCTTTCATTTATTAATTAATAAAATATTTAGCAATTACATTCAATTATCCTTGACCCCACTTGGTCATTGATTACAAACTTTATAATAAAATATAACATAATGTTTCTTAAAACATAAAATGTTTTGCAAACTGGGGCATGTAACATACTATCTATGATAAGTATCCATGTAAGAAGTTGATATCTAGAGAAGAGATAATAAAGAATATAATTTTTCTACTTATTATGAGGAATGATTTGACTAACTCTTTGAATGCTTATAAAACTAAGATTTTAGCTCAATCATGGTTGTAGCATTTGAGGTATGGCCATTTACATTTTGGTGGCTTAGATTTTCTACAGAAGAAGCAGATGGTGAAAGGGTTTCCAAATATTCAGCATCCAACAAGTCATGTGAGACTTGGATATTAGGAAAGCATCACATAGAAAAATTTGTGTCACTAGTTTCATATAGAGAAAAAGTACAATTGGAGATGATACACATGGATTGTGTAGACCAACACAAACACCTTCTTTGAATGGTAATGTTTATTTTATGACACTCATTGATGATTTTAGTATAAAAACTGGGTGTATTTGTTGAAACAAAAATCTCAAGCATTTGAAGTGTTTAAGAGTTTTAAAGCTATGTTAAAAATGAGAGTGGCACATGTATTAAGGTGTTGAGATAAGACAGAGGATGTGAGCATATGTTATATTATTTTGTGGAATTTTGTCAATATATAATGGTATCAAAATTTAGTTTATTGCTCAGTACACTCCATAACAAAATGGAGTGGCATGAAGAAATAATTGAACCATTATGAACATGGCTCGAAGTATGTTGAAGTAAAAACATCTTCTTGACAAATATTGGGGAGACATAGTTACTTTCTCAATGTATATTCTAAACATAAGTCCAACTAAGAGTGTGAAATACCGATTTCCCCAATAATCATGCAGTGGTAAGAGTAGCAACATATCTTATTTGAGGATTTTTGAGTGGGTAGCTTATGCACATGTACTTGAAGAGATGAGGAGAAAGTTAGATGACATAATTGAAAAGTGTATCTTTGTCAGATACAATGAAGACTCTAAGGCATATAGAATCTATAATCCCATCACCAAGAAGTATGTTGTTAGTATATATATTGTGTTTAAGGAAAAGGAAGCTTGGTATGGCAACATAAACAAACCAGTTGCAAAGGGTGTTGTAACTTCAGAAGAAGAAGATGGAGGGGATGATAAAGGCATACAAGGTGGACAATTGACTCCACATTTGCCTACAACAGTAGTTATAACTCCTACAAGAGTCATCCCATCGCAGTATAAAATGCCCAAAAATCAAGAGCATGGTGAACCATCAAGTGTTGGTGGACATCAAGAAACAAGACCAGAGCTATGTAATGAATCAAATCCTAGATTATCTTGATTAAGAAACATAGTTAGAGGTCGGAAGACAATAACTTTAAGAGAATTGTGTGACCAAAATGAAGAAGTAGATATAGTTTCAAATTTTTCATTGATTGTATGTGATGCTGTAAATTTTAATGATGTTTTTAAAGAAGAAGTTTGGATAAAAGCTATGGATGAGAAAGTTGATTCCATAGAAAGAAATGATACTTGGGATTTGGTAGATTTGTGTGATAACAGAAATTGTATTGGTCTTAGATGGATTTATATGACCAAGTTGAATGCTGATGGTGAAGTTTTGAAACACAAGGTCAGACTAGTAGCTCAAGGGTCCAATAAAAAACCCTGTGTTGATTATAATGAGAATTTTTCACCTGTAGCAAGTCTTGACACAATAAGGACGGTGTTGGACATTGTTGCTCAAGATAAATGGAGTGTGTATCAAATGGATGTTAAGTATGATTTTTTAAATGGATATATGGAAGAATAGTTTTATGTGAGACAACCTCTGGATATGAAATTGATGGACATGAAGACAATTTCTACATGTTAAAGAAAACATGGTATGGATTGAAACAAGCACCCAAAGTATGGTACAATAGGATTGATGAAAAATTGAACAATGAGGGATTACACGGAAGTCCAAGTGAGCCAACCTTGTATACAAAGGTAAACAAAGAAGGTAAAATGTTGATATTTTTCTTCTATGCCGATGATTTGATTTTCATCAAATATCTTTCAATAAATAATTTTAAAACTACCATGAAAAACAAAGTTTGAGATGAATCATTTAGCAATGATGAAATATTTTCTTGGTATTGAAGTAAACCCACTCCGAAGATGGCATTTTTATCAGTCAATCTAAGTATGCAAATGACATATTGAGTAGATGTAGGATGATGAATAGCAATCTAGTTGTAACTCCAATAGCAACTGGCACAAAACTCAGCAAGAAGGATGAAAAGTCAAATGTTGATCCAATGTTGTATAAGAGACTGGTTGAAAGTCTCATGTATTTGAATGCAACAAGGCCTGATATAGTATTTGCAGTAAGCTTGATTTTGATATTTATGGATTCTCTAAAGAGCACCCATTGGCAAGTTGGAAAGGAAATCTTGACTTATATTGTTGGAACACTACATTTTGGTATCCAGTATAAACCAATTCATATTTTAATTTGATTGAATATATTGATAATGATGTTGCAGATTCTGCAAATGACAGAAAGAGAACATCGAGATATGTATAGCATGGGATTCAAAGAAGAAGCCCATGGTGACTTTATCCTCTACTGAGGCAGAGTATGTTGCAACAACAACAACTGCATGCCAAACTGTGTGGATAATAAGAACTCTTTTTGAGTTGTAGCACGAATAAGAAGAACCAACTCATATTTTTTTGTGATAATAGATCAATTATTGCATCATCAAAAAGTGACATCTTTCATAAAATGGGTAAGCATATTGATAGAAGGTATCATTTTGTTCAAGAATTGATAAATAAGAATGAAATAAGTATTGAGGTTTGTAGATTAGAAGATCAGTTTGCAGACTTGGTTACAAAACCTTTGGGAAACGAGCTATTTGAATTTCACAGAGAAAACATAGGAGTTTGCATGAAGTAACAACAGTTTTGTAATAAGTATCATTTTGTTTTTGGGTGAAATACTTAAGGGGGAGACTGTAGGATATTAATTATTCCACCTCCCTATTTTTGGTTGCCTAGATTTCGAAATTCCAAAATTGCCACACTGACTCATCCATCGAATATTGAAGAGGAACTCACCTCCCAGTTTTGGTATATGGAGTTTTGAAAGGGTATTCACTCCATGTATATTCAACCCGCCAAATTTCAAAGGGGCATTGTCATCAGAATTTCGTCTCCACAAAGCTTTGAAGAACTATGCGTTTCTCCATTGGAATTATGAAGGATCCTCACCATCTTAATTTTTTAGCATATCGAACTTCAAAGGGATAGAGTATTTCTTATTACAGTAATTTTTTTTGAAGCAATGAAGGGTCAAAATAATTAGTGAACTAATCTCACAAATATGTTTATATTAGTAACCTTGGATTTGAAGTTCAATCAATCGATTAGGAGTTTAATAGAAACAAGAGTTTTTACTCTGTAATCTTGTGATGCTCTAACTTTTTACGAGTTTGTAAAATGAATGTGAACATGTTTAGTTATGAATATTTTTTACCGTATCAAGTTAAATTTCTGAGTTAATATTTGACTGTGGAAGTGTTAATATTAATATTATTGCTACAATAGAGTATTGTGATAATTTTATGATTGCAGGGGTGATCAAATTTTGTTGAAGTCGCTTGTTGTTAGACAGTCCTGTAGGTGACTATTTGTTGTTACTGTGTTTAGATGTTATTCCAGCTATTAAAGAAATGTTAAACATGGAGCTATTGAGTCTATAAGTGACACTTCCCTACATTCCTTCAATTGGTATATTGGTACTTACCCTAACATTTGTTTGCAAGTGCACATCAATTTGAGGAATAACTATTGTACGTGTAGAGTCTCCTTGTATGAGGAGCACACTGATATTAAAAAGTGTGAAGTGTTATTGGTTGTGCAGATTTTTGAGTAAGTTTCCCATCCATGCAAAATGTGTATTGGTGCATTGGGTATGAATCATTGTGCTTCTGCATGTGAATAATAAAAAACAATTAGACATTCTATGCATTAAATAAATGCGAAACCTTAAAACCGAAGTCATAGTCATTAGCAACATGGAGTAGATAATAAGAAGAATCTAGTAAACAATATTTTAGGGTGAAAATGAAGATATGATTAGATAATTCTAAGAACGTAGGAACATACATCTTATCTGCAGTTTACTTTATGAGTTTTAGGAGTGAGGGAATTATGTTGAGTTTAGTGATCTGGAGATGCCCACTAGAGAATGACAATAGTATATGCAAAAAAATATATATTGAGTTCGCTAATTTGAAGAGGTTCAAAGAAACAAAGGATTAGAAAATTGCAAGCCATGTTAAAGTCCCAGAGTTTCATTACGTCTAGATTACTTGAGTAAGAGATGGTGAAGAAGAATTACATGTTGAAAAATGTATGATGGACTTAAATTAGAATGAGAAAATGAAGAAGAGATTCTTATTCCACCAACTTTCCGGATTCGATCATAACTTCTATTGATATGATATGGATTCTGAGAAGAATGGGAATAATAATGGTGAAATTTTCTTGCACCGTGAGAGTTGCTAACTCTTTTCTGCGAGGTGAAATTGGCATGTTTGTGAGGAGAGAAGACCGAGACAACTTTCATGGAAGGTGTTACTTGTGCACTATGCTTTTGTGCAACGATCTTGGAAATGGTATCAATAGTATTCGATGTCCCATGCATGTCATGGTTTAATATTTTGTTGGAGGGGGGGATTTGTGTACCTTTTTCTTTATTAGGTTTGGGGGGGGGGATTTGTGTACCTTTTTATTTTAATACTACGTGTAAAGAAAGTTGAAGCATTTTTTAATTCATCAAAATTAAGCTACAAAACAGTGAGCAATATTACATATTACATGTGCTTCAATTAAGCTTTACGTGTTTTATTCGAACTTCGAAGTCTCGACATCCAATTGAACACTGACTTATTATATTTAAGTGGTTGGTTGGAAAAAAGGTTTTTGTAGTATGAGTTAAGAAGTATTTGAGCCATTCTTATTGAGGTAAAGATAGATTAATATTGCAAATGATTGAAAATTATATCATAGTTAAATAATATACATATCTATGCAGTTATTGATCACCCCTCCTCTTAGTAGTAAGATAATTCCAATAATTGGTATCAGAGAGGGTGTCTTTAGTAAAAGACTAACATCTGGAAGAAGGATCCAATGTAGATATGGATAAGTAAGAAGGTTTGTCCACCAATAAGGATCCAAGATTTGATGGCTCCAACTATGCCTTCTGGAAAATACGAATGGAAGTTTATTTGCAGTCACTTGGTATGTATGAGAGCACAACCTTCATAATAGTGACAATTGTCCTAGAAAATAGAAAACAATATTGATGGAATGTGCGAAAAAAATGTCATACTGTGTGGGCTAACGGGTGCCGAGTTTACCAATGTAATGCAATGCACCACAATGAAATAAGTTTGGGATAAGTTAAGGAGTATCTATGAAGGTGTTGACAAAGTCAAGAAGGCCAAATTGCAAACACATTCACCACAATTTGAAAGTCTCAAAATGAAGGGAGATATTTCTCCATACTTCCTAAGAGTGGATGAGATAATAAACTCTATAACGAGACTTGAAGTCATGATCAAACAAAAGTCATTTGTACAAAATATCATGAGAACTATTCTTGTATCTAGGAAGGAAGTTATGAGATGAGAATAGAACCTAAGAATGTATCTAGAAAGGAAGTTATGTTTAAAGCCATAGGAAATCCAAAGTCCAGCAAAAATGAACGCAAGAATATAGTTGACATATTAGACGAAGAAGAGTCTAACTTTGTGAGAAAATTGAAAAGAGGTCAAGGTAAGTATAAAGGAAAGTTACCTTTTAAGTGTTTAAAATGTGGAAGGATTGGACATTTTTCTTCAAAATGCACATATGAAGAAAACCGAGATAGTGAAAGCGAGGAAGAATAAGACTATCAAGAACAAAGAAGTAAGCATCAACAAAAAAGAATCATCGACAAAAAGAAATTTCAGAGGCAGAGTAAAATCCTATACACAGAGGAGGACACTATTTGAGAGGAAGAAGACAATTATGATAGTCCAAGGGATGTATTTTCATGGCCCTAATTTAGGAAAACTAAATAGGAGGAAAAAAATCAACTAGAGCATATCCAACCAGCATATCAAAAAATACAAAGTAATGGTCGTGCAATGGAATTTACTTGCCCTCTCCAAATACTAGAGAAAACAAAAGGTCAAGAAGTTCAAAAGAACTATTCAAGTTGGAGAAAAATGTCGACAACAAACACTCCTCTGATGAAGTCACATGACCATTGTCAAAGTACGAAGTTAAATTCAATCACACTAAAGGAAGTTCAAGATATAAAGATGAGGACATTATTGATGTTTACTAGGAAAGTGGAATGGTCAGCACTTTAGATGATTTGAAGAAATCAAGAAAAGATAAAAAAGCTCTAAAGGAACAACTAGAAAAAGAAGAAGAATAAGGTAAATAGATTAGGGATATGCATGAAGAATTGACGAAATAGATGGAAGTCAAAGAAGAGGAATTGCTTTGTACAAAATAAAGAATTAAGGATCTAGAAGAAAATGAGTGTGCACTTGAGATGTCCTAGAGGGAGTTAAAATTAGTGAATGAGATACTACAGAAACAAATTGCGCTAAAAGAATCAAAAGTTTCACACTTGAAAGATAAGCAGTTTGCACAATTCAAGGGAAAGTTGGAACATGCATTCACACAGACACTTAAAATAAGTTCAACAACAACTCAACTATCCTCGATGAAATCCTGAGATTCCAACGATGTCCTGAAGATAATATCGGTATTAAATTTGTAAATGATGGTGATCGAATGTGTGACAAAGAAAAACTTGGTTCCAACCAACAAGCAACATTTTGTAGAGAATTTGAATCGCTTGCAAGAAATGAGAAGACCAGTTATGCTAACACTTTTAGATATAAAAATACCATCAGATGTTGGAGATGTAATTTTATTGTACATATAGAAAAATATTGTCACACCATAAAATGCTCTGTGTGTGACAATTATAAGAAAAAGACCTCTCAATGTTTCATGAAAGTCTATCAGTGGAGGAAGCATGTTTGACATAAGTTTGTGTAAATTTGTTCACCCCGGGAGTAGAGGTCGAGTACGTGATGGAAGGCTTGGGAGAAAAAATTGTCTTTATATAAACACGTAAAAAATTATACACACAAAAAAATCTCAACTTATGGAAAATATATGGGTAAGAAAGATGTCATAGGAATGCACAAGAGATGGAAATAACAACTACATAGTACTAGTAGGAAGTGATTGGTGCTTACATTGCTAAACTAGAAGGGTTATGTAAGATCTTGGAGTGCAAAACAAGTCATCATAAAATCAGGGATTAATGAAGTAAGTGGGTGTGCATTGAATTCATTTGAAGAACTCTTACTATATATTTTGAGGTATGTAGTTGTTATTGTCAAAGTGAAATTTCCATACATACAAAATAAAGAAAACAAATGTACAAGTAATACACAATGACTGCACAAAAAGAACATGTTTGTATTACATTCAAAATAGGATTACAAATTTTTGTGTCTTCGAAGCTCGTATTACATCAGGCCACAATTGGGAGACATGGACAAAAATGAAACCTAACAAAAATGAAGTTGAAAGAAGATAAAGATGAGTCACAAATGCATTTCTAGATTGACTTCTTTCTCTTGGATGGCAGATAGAGGTGAAATATGCAAGTCTAAATCCATTGGATTCATTTTTGTAGACTTAGGAGATTGTAACAAAGTAAGAAGGTCTAGTGTCGAAGATGACAAATCATCGGAAGCGTGCTTGGCCCCAAGATGTTTCAGAAGATTGAATATCTATTGTTGCTTATTATCACTTAGATTTTATCCTTTGGTTGTGGAAGGATAGTTACAAGGTAACCTTTCAAACCAACCTTTAGCAAGAAAGTTGGCTTCTTTCCTACCAGAGAGGGATCTCTCAACAAATAGATACAATGGCCAGAGATATTTTACATAAAAAAAATCAATGAAGTAAATGGTTTATATAAGAGGATACCATTGGGAATGGAGTCAAAATCATGAGTTTTTAAAGAAAAACAAGGATTTTGCAATACAAATTTTCCACAAAGATGGGATAACTATTATTTTACAGTTAAATTCTTGACTGGTCGTGATAAAAGAGGAAAGATGAAGATTCCATTAATTTGGGAACCAAATAAAGATGAATCTAATATTAACTTTAGAGGAAATAGGTTTGTGAACACTCGAGTCCTATGAAACAAAGCGTTTGAGTGTGAATTCTAATTCAACACAATATCATTCAAGCATGGAAAGATAACACAATGGAAATAGATAACATGAATAAAATTCACATGAGAAAAGGAAATATAAAATATAAAACAACAACACGAGAATTTCTTCTTTGAAAAGTTCTTTCCCAGCTCTGCAAAAAAATTAACTTGAAAATGCTCAGTTACAAAATGCTTCTCACTCTAATGGGTTCTAATCCAAACTACATTTCAAAACATGCTTTTATACATCGAGAAGATTCTTGAGCTAATACCTAACTACCTATATTCTAAAAATAGGCTTCTTGTAACTTCCTTATTACATCTGTCATATAGCTAAACACTAAATCTCCCTAAATATTATAAAATCTTTAATTCCATGTTGACGTGGACCTTGATATATTCTTTGCTCGAGCATTTTGGATGAGTGTCTTCATTGATGCAGCTTATACTTAATCCTCCTGAATTTTTCAATTGTCTTCCACTGATCTCCTGAAGGAACCTCATGACTTGTCATTTCTATGGAGAAAAATATCAACTCCACATGATCCACGTAAGAAATATGAGTCATCTTAGACCCTACAATTTTGAATAAATCTGAAATTTAAAAATCCATGGCTAGTTTGTAAATTGTAACTTTCCCAGTCAAGGAATGAGTCATATCCTTGAATTTCCTTTGATCCTATTAGGATTATTAATCCTCCCTTGTCCAATTTGGTCATATGTCTAAATCAGGAGTCATGTCTAAATCGGGAGTCCATCTAGTCTATTTTTAGTCACTAGCA